>WWET01000247.1:719922-741464 GCA_011038615.1 Limnodynastes dumerilii | reverse complement strand
TGGAGGCACATGATGGGGAATACTGAGGGGGGCTAGATGCACATGATGGGAGATACAGAGGGGGGCTTGAGGCACATGATGGGAGATACAGAGGGGGGCTTGAGGCACATGATGGGAGATACAGAGGGGGGCTTGAGGCACATGATGGGAGATACAGAGGGGGGCTTGAGGCACATGATGGGAGATACAGAGGGGGGCTTGAGGCACATGATGGGAGATACAGAGGGGGGCTTGAGGCACATGATGGGAGATACAGAGGGGGGCTTGAGGCACATGATGAGGAATACAGAGGGGATCTTGAGGCACATGATGGAAGATACAGAGGGGGGCTTGAAGCACATAATGGGAGATACACAGGGGAGCTTGAGGCACATGATGGGAGATACTGAGGGAGGCTGGAGGAACATGATAGGAGATACTGAGGGGGGACTGGAGGCACATGATGGGAGATACTGAGGGGGGGCTGGAGGCACATGATGGGAGATACTGAGGGGGGCTGGATACTTTGCAGGACACCCATATACAAACCATGGCAATGCAGGGACTGCCCCCCAGCGACAGAGGGACCGCCGTCCCAGCGACGTAGTGGCCGTCCCCAGCGATGCAAGGTCCGCCCCCCAGCAATGCAGGGACCGCCCCTATGCTTTTTATTTTTCTCCCTGAAATGATTTTTCAAAAGTAGGCAACCATGGCATAAACACATACAAGTGTACATACAAGAACCTGGAGGGAAGCCATAGATGCATACAGGGGACGGGGCTTAATGGAGCGATTTATGGAAATCGTGTCATTAAACCCATCCCTGACTATCAATTACCCCTTTCGGGGTTTCATAGCGATGGGAGTAAACTAGTGTTGCCAGGCAGGGGGGCAGGACTTGAGGCCATGATTTCATGGAAACCACGAGCCTCAAGTCCCTTGCGGGAGATTTGCCGGTTCTCCCAGGATACCAGGAGAACTGCCCGAATTTCGTCAGTCTCCCGGACATTCCGGGAGAGTCAGCAACTATGTTTTTTAAATCCATGTTCCATACAATTTGAACTCTCTCTTGGTAAAATTTAGTCTTTTTTGGAAAAAGTTTAATAAGCCTGGAGGGATTTCTTCAGCAGCCTCTAGTCTCCAGTTACACCAAGGCACTTCAACCGTGGTCCAGTGCATTATATCTGTTACATGCTGCCATACCAATCATAGCAACATCATCAAGTTCTTTCCTTCATTGCAACTGGCCCTTGCTGTTCTGTTCCATTGCCACTGTGTGAGTCATTTCCTGCAGGCCATTGCACATTGCATGGCTTGCACATGTTCGTGACCTGCTAGATGTTCTTCAGCCCAGCCTATTTCAACCATCAGGGGCTCTAGTGAAGACCGCGCCCTAGTTAGAACCCACGCCCTGGTTGCATCACCCGTAACAACAACCATGTGGGACTCCATGTGGGACTTTATGTTGTCATGACCCTGAACTCACCTGAGACCTTCATGATTTATATATGAGACAAGGGGTTAATTAAAACAACCACCTGGTCTGTTATACACTGACTAATGCCTCTTGTTCACCCAAAATATGACTCTTGCCATCTCCAAAACAATTTACAGTAGGTCTAAGGTTCTCCTTTACACAAATCTAACACAGTTTACTTTATCACAATTATCATAAACTCAAAATGATCTTTCCTTTTACCACCAAGTAGCATTTAATAAACAAACTGGTCTGACACGAGAATTTGTAAGAACACAGAGACATGAACTTATGAATTGATATTTAATATGATGAGATCACAATGCTTATTTACAAAAAGGACATCAAAATAACCATACAATATGCCCACTACCTTCTGATGAAATTGATGGTTGATCAATGAAACGCGTCAAGGATTTGAACTAAAGTACAAGATTGTACATCCAGAGACCTTAGCTCGAGCACCTCTTATCCTCTTTTCCGCCCGGACATCCATTACTGCTACAGCTAACTACTGCACAGAATCGTCAACTGAGACCCTAATTGACAGCTGTGAATCACGGAGTGAATAACAACAAATCCTCTGACAGCTAACCATGTGGAGGAGACGACTTGGACTCCCAGCTCTGGCCCATTTATTGCCAGTTAGAAAACGCAACACTGGTAAAGAAATTGTCCAATTGGCCTCAGATTATCGTTACCATCGCTTCATATTCTGACCGGTTGTATACAAGTTATAGAGACGCAGAACTGTAAAAGGACATTGTATAACTTAACACAGGCTATTGAATAAATACCGCTTTACCATCTACTTGACCAAATACAAGTTTAATACGCAGCACTGTGGAAGGAGATATATTTTTTAACTCAGTATATTGAACAAATACAGTTTTGCCATCTACCTGACCGGATACAAGTAATATTAACCAGAACTGAGAAGGAAAATATATAATTTATTTTAGTTCATTAAATAAACGCAGCGATACAGACTGCTAGGTTGGATACAAGTTTAATGTTTAACATAGTTACTGTAAGCTTGGCTTAGTTACTGTGTGTATTACTTCAATTTGTTTATAACATAGCTTATAACATAGCTTATATTAAATGTTTGGAAGATTGCAATTGTTATATTGGAGCTGAGCTGTGTGTAAGTAACAATTGTAAATTTCTTTCTTAGTCGGTTCTAAGAAGTGCAAGAAAAATTGTTATTGTCTTCAATTGTAACTTATTATTTGATAGTTGTGAAAGTTGTTGTTACAATTTCTTAATTGATGTCTTTGGCTGGTGTGTAACGAAAGCCTTATTTAAAGTTTTAATTATTTGTTGAACAAGCTAAGTAGTTTCCTGCGAACCTAAAACAAGCTAAGTTTCCTGCCAATCTGAAGAACCCAAAAAGGGAAAATATTAATAAAAATTAAGCTTTAAACTGGTGTTACTTCTCTTTGAGTTTTCCTTCGTTGTCCTCAACTCTCTGCAACTTAGAAGAAAAATACCAACAGTACCGTTCAGGTAAATTCTACTCTGTACCTCTGACTAAGGCGGGTGCTACATGTATATGTATGTGTGTGAGAGCGATAACTACAGAAAAATTACTAAGATTTTGAATATATTGCATTAGTTATCGTATTCTGCAGTATTTGTTTTTCTAAAGGGTATTTATAAATTTATTTGCTTTTGTTGCATTGTTTATTTTTATGAACTACGATTAACATTTATAATATAATACAACTGGTTTAAGCACCATTGAAACAGCCTCTTTATTTATTTTTTGATAGATATTTATTTTACTGAAAACAACCCTTTAAGGACAGGCCGTTACTTATGGGCCACTGCTGTAGGCTTGGGGCCCAGGTAAAAATTTTCATTCCAGTCTATGACCTCCTTACAACCTTGTCTAGTTGTCCTGAATACCACTTGACAGTGATCCAAGTACCATCAGTGGTACTAGTACCCTGATGTAGCATATGATTTAGTTGTCTTTGAAATGCATCACTGATCTGCTGCTGCTACACCTCACCATCTGACAAGCTGAAACAACGTCTCATGACAATTAAGAAAAATCAGCCGCAATTCAAAAGTTTATCAAAACGTTGGATGAGAAAGTGCTGCAATTTAGAAAAAAATTTTCTATTGCTATTATAAAAATGAAAGAAATTAAAGAAAATAAAGCAAACAAATATTTCTGTACCACATGCTTAAACATTGGTGGTTTAACCTGCCAGTCTATTGCAGGAAGCAGCAATATAGGCAAATTTTTAGTTTTGCGTATTTTGTTCTTCCTTATTACATTGTGGAACAGATAACTTACAGTTAACAGCTTCAGTCACATGACTGAAACAGGGGTGAGACTTGTACAGTGGGAATTTCCCCAGGACATGCTGTTCACATATTCTGCATAGAAGCAGCTGCAAGTAATAGTAGGATTTCCAGTACCTCCCTGTTGAATAAGGGGAAGTATGTCAGACTTAGCTACTCCTATCACTAGGAAGACAAATTACAATAGTTCATTTAGTTTACAAAATTATGCACATGCTTATACATGCATATGGGCATAAATGCTACTCTTTTAATGCCTTATTCTCAGTTATTTTTAATGCTTTACTCAATCAATTGGTATGTAGCAGTTTTTATTACACTAAAACCCTGTAGTTAAATAGATTTATAACAGAATGCATATATTATATGGTATTTAAATCACTTCCACATACATTTGTTCTTTTAAATTACATATTCTCTACTTTTTAGGCTTACATTTGATTTTTCTTAACTATCCTTTTACAAATATCAAATTATTAACCCAGCCAGACTGCCACCGAAACACTGGTCATTATGTGATGGCAGATGGTGAGTGTTACAGTTGTCAAAGCATTTTTCTAACTCAGCACTCATCTGTATGCCCCCAGTCTATGCAGCCATGCTGCACTCTGAACACAAGATGATATACTATATATCCAGAATGTGTGAAACTGGTTGTTACTTTGTGTACACGTTTTCTGGGCATGGACCGTGCTAAAACACACTGCGCACCATAAATGTACATCATACCCGCTGTTTGTAATTATCATTTAATCTGAAATACCTGATGCCACCACACCTCTGCCTACTTATAAAAGGCACTGGCATTAAGAGCTTGCAGTAGCCTAGGAATCCCAAAATATATGTGTGACTCCAGAAATTTGGGTATTTCTCCAGGTATGAAGGTGAACAAATTTCCTACAAGCCCTGTCCCCTGCCTATCAATACAGAAATTCCCAGGGCCAGATTTACTAAGCTGTGGGTTTGGAGAAGTGGAGATGTTGCCAATAGCAACCAATCAAATTCTAGATGACATTCTCTAGTATGTAATAGGAAAGTGAGAGTTACAATCTGACTTTTCCAAACCTGCAGCTTAGTAAATCTGGCCCCTAGTGTTACTAGGGATTGGGCAGGACTTGATTATGTGATTTTCATCATCAAGACCTGCCCACCCCTTTGAAACACTAGGAATAGCAGTGTTAATGGACAGGAGGCGGGACTTCAGGACACGATTTGATTAGTGTCATTAAGCCCCACCCCCATACCGGCATCTATTTCTTCCCTCTGAGATTTCCTGGAGGGAAGAAATAGAGAGTTGGCAGACCTGCATTAGCTCTGTCTTTGATAAATTGTTCATGTGACACTTTTTCCAGTTGACCTGCACACAAACACAGATGTTATTATTTGAGCCAATCTAAATTGACTGATTAATTCAAATCTAAATGTAAAAGAAATTGCTCTATGTTAGGCAGCATTCCTCGACAGAGTATAAGTAACCCAATTCAGTGTTTAAAGTTGGTATTTATAAGTGGTGGAATTGACATTTAGAAGTGGCGGTATGGAAAAATAGGGCTGGATCCAGACCCCCACACGCTCTCTGAACGTGCAGGAGTCTGTCTGTCCGAGAGAGAAAAGAGAGTGCACGCCCCCTGTCACTCTCCTCTCTTGTGCGGGCTTACGCAGCCATAAAGCAACCTTGATGCAATTGTGCGGATTAGCGGTACGTACGACCACTTATCCGCACAAGTGTGGGGGTCCCCTTCCATACTGTACATTTTGTATGCTTCCTCCTGCCCACTTTAACTGGCAGAGGGGATGCGCATAGTTCCGTACGATTTTTGTAACAATAGCATCGTAACCCTAGTGTAACATCTGGAGGGCGCATGCACCCTCCAGTCAAAACAGGCCACTTACGTACCTTGTGTGCGTAAGTGACCTGTCGGACGGATGTCTGAATCCGGCCCATAGAAATAGAATAGAAGTGACTGAAGATTTGTAATTTATTAATTAAATAATTGGGAGAAGTGATGGTATTGCATAGCCCCGTATACAGCCCTACTGCAAGCTCTCATCCAATTTTTCAAGCTGATCATACTGGCATACAGTACAGTGTGTTTACATCAGTGGGGATTTCAATTTTTTTTAAAAGTAATTACTGTAACGACATGCAGCTACTATGATTCCTAAACCTTGTGTTTGGCCATATATTATAATGGTGGCAACCCCTATGTAAATGCTTTTTAATGTACTGAAATTGTATTGTATGACTGTCCAGCCGCTTTAGAGATTTCTGCTATATAATCACAGGAAGATTGTTTACTAAGAAAATCGTTCTCAGAGCTAGGGTTCACTTTGGAGCCCAACCAATAAAATAGAAGGAAAAAGTAATGAAAATAAAATGAAATATAGCCTTATGAAATAAACAAAGCTGTAAAAGATAGCAGCTGTGTTATATTGTGCTCTGTCCCTTTAAGAGTCTTGTCACCTCTCTGAAACAAGGAAGTAGTAGATGTGTGAGAGAGAGACACAGGCTGGCGCTGGGCTTGTATGGTGGCTCGTCTACCTTGCCTGCTGCATCGTTCCCAGGTTGGTTTTGTATAATATCTATGTATTGATATACTGCATGTTTATTTATTAGCTTGTGGATATGTCCTGTTTATTATTCATGTAAACATGATATACAGGTGAAATGGTATTAATCTGCTTGATTTTTCTTTGTCTGTAATTCGTGTGTGAGTATGTATATATGTTATACTGATGCATATTCTACCAGACCCCCACTGACCATTTATTATAAACAACAAAGCATAACAGTCATACTTTATTTTCACTCCTAAATGTGCTGAGAAATGTTACTCTGCACCTCCTGGGTTCTTTGAAAGACATTAAAGTAATGTATGATGCAAAACACAGAACTGTTTTTTGTTTTTTTTCTATCTATCCAGTTCATATTACCTTGTTCATCTAGAAATATATTGTCAGCTTGTCTGTCCCTCCACTTGTGTTTTCCCTGTACTGAAGTATATGGATGGAGGCGATATTATTTTTAGCCCTTTGTGTCATGTTGTTTAGTGTCATCTTATGTCACCTTTTCCGACCTGCTATAATGCATATAAAGCTGTAACTCCTGTAAGCTGTTTCAAAAAAGACTATTCTATATTGCAGGTTCTCAAACTACTTTGCTCTGAGACCATTTCTGATATTATTTTTATTATTATTATTATTTTTATTATTGTTATTTTTATTAAAAATAAAAATACATAAACACAAAACCTGTTTATATGAACCTATCTCCAGGTTATGTGTTTGCATTACATCTATTTTTGTATTCTGCACATTGTACACAGGGGTGTATCTATGGGTCCAGCGCCCCTGGCAAAGTAAGAAACTGCCCCACCCCCCTCATTTAAAAAGCATCCAGACGCAGTCTGACCAGCGCTGCACTAGGCAACACTATCTCTTAGCCACGGGTGGCATCGCCGGGCGGCGCCCCTCTTTGGCTGGCACCCCTGGCGGGTGCCATCCTGGCCGAGGGGTAGATACGCCCCTGATTGTACACAGATCCGTTCTACCCAATCACAATCTGGGATGTGCTTGCAAGTGGGCTTGACTTGTTATTGCAATGTGCAGTATTAGTTGGACAGCGCACCATGTACTGATCCAGACTGAACAACCATATTACATTTACATGAGTCAGAAAACTTAAGGTAACAGAAGCCCGTGAGACGAGAGGAGGGGTAAGCAGAGAAAACACCCATATATCAGGATATGGCAATTACAGATCTGTAACGCATCCGATATTTGCAACTCTGAATGCATAGAAACTCGCTGTGAACCCACGTTTTGTACATACACACTGGTGACAGCTAATTGAAAATCCCACTACAGACCCGCCTCAGGATGACCAGACAGGTTAGTGCAGAGTAGGGGAAGTATTTTGGTAGGGTAGTTTTAGGGTCAGGCTGCGGGGAGGGGATGGATGGGGTCTATTTACAAACTTCATTTTAATGCAGTAGTGCCAGTCATGAAGTGAAAACTGGAACATAAAGATGAAAGGGAAGATCCAGACCCCCCAAGCTTTATATGCGTGCGAGGGTCTGTAATGATGCTCCGGTAGTGGGGAGCGCATGCCCCCTGCACTCCCCGCTGTCAGTAGGAAATCTGGAAACTTACGTGTCCAGATTCTTACCTTAACTTTCACGACTAAGTCTGCGGCTGTACGGCCGCAGACTTAGTCGTAACGGGGCTTTCACCATTCAGTTAAATGGCGGGGACAGAACTATAAGTCAGCCCCTTCATCATAAGAGCTAGTGTACGTAACTTGCGTGAGTCTCCTGTGGGCCAGAGTTTAGGATTTTTAATATTTACAAAGCATGCATCGTCATTAAAAACTTCAGTTTCCATGGCGATGCATGTAAATATCGCATCACCCCGCTAGATTGTCCTTTTCAGAGCAGGCCGGCGGTTTGATATATTTACAAAGCCTCGGAGCTGAGTTTTTCATTCTGCTTCCTGCCTAAAAGTAGCGCCAGCTGTTATTAGGGGGAGGAAAAGGGAGGCATGTATGGGGAGACCGCTGGAATAAACATATGTATAAATGTTAAAAAAAACAACTAAAAAATATGCTTTGGTTTTATTTTTATTTCATTTTAGCATAAAATAGAAATAAATACATTTATAATATTAATAATAGTAAAAAAAAAATAAGAATAAAATTAAAACGTAGCTGTCCGGGAGACACGAGATTGAGATTTCCAAGTGCCGATATGAACACAATGCATATTTTTCATAACAGGTCTTGAAATTTTCATTTCATACTTTGTGTCAAAGTGATGACCTCAAGATCAACGCGGGACTTCGCAGGAGGGGTAAGTATTACTAAATATAATGAATGAAGCTGCCAGACTTGCTGTGAGGAGAACCAAGTCTGGATCAGTATTGTTCATTTAAAAATGATAGTCTATGTAAATAGACCCCTTAGTGTTAGGCTGCGGGTAGGGGATGGAGCCTAGAGGGGGAGGCTTAGGGTTAAGCTACAGGGAAGGAAGTCTTAGGCTGAGGGGAAGGCATGGTTAGGGTAATGTTAGGGGAGGGTTTGGGTAAGAATTAGCATAAGGGGTGGGGTTGGGGACATAGAGAGCGGCACTTACCTGTCTACGGTAGCGTAAGAAGTTTCTCAGGAGCTCCGTCCTCACTTATGTGGTGTTAAAAACGGCCCTTTCAAAAAAGTTCATTCTCAGCAGTGACCACCCCCTTCTTCAGATTTAGGAAAATAGACTAAATAACACAAAGAAAATCACTTCTTAGGAGCAAGGGCTGGATCCAGACTGAATATGGAGCTTGTAATTAAGAGAGGAAGATTACACCTGGGCAAAACCATGGTGATTGCAGGGGGAGTTAAGTTAATTGTATTCTTTGAATGCAGGGATATGTCTTTGAATTGCTTACTGCACACAGATACTGACCAGCTTTACTATCACACTGTTATTTAGACTTGGGATAGGAAACATCACCTCTCAACTCTAATACTATTTGCAACAGATGAAATATGACTCCCCTAAAATCAACATTGTTTTGCCCAGCAGTAACTTTCCTCTCTTAACTTCAAGCTCCTTCTTAAGTCTGGATCCAGCCCCAAAAAACCACTTTGCATGGATCTGTGTGTAGTCAACTGGGACAGTTACAGCTGCTTTCATACATTACTTATCAGTATAGAAGTCCGTGAACAATCTCAATTTTTCCAAAAGTGTTTTGTGACATTTACCCTCAAGTAATGCTACACTTAGTGTGGGTCCTCGTTGCGAATGGCCCTATTTCGATAAGGCCGTTTGCTCCCAGTCAGTTCCGAACTGGCTGAAATATCGATTGCTTAGCGCAGCCTAACCCTAAGTCTCCCCCCGCAGGGTTGCTCACTTCTCCGGTGGCCCGGTGGCAGCGGTTCCGAAAATGAATGGGTGAGTATGTGAATTGTATATTCACCCATTCATAAAAAAAAAAGAGACAGCTGAAAAGCAACTTTCTTCTGTCCCTACTTCGTAATGACAGCTATTGGTGCGGGGACTCGTTACAACATTTATCACATATGCCCCATAAACGTGTCCCATTAATGCAATACTTGTACCCAGTTGCCAGCCCCTCCCCTGTAGTCATTTATATATTTAAATCTTCCTCCTTTGCAGCAGACTACTGGCTCTTTGTATATAATAATGCTGAAGTATTCCCTGCCTTCAAGGGCGGATCTGCCATGTTGCTCCATTGATAATCTCTCCCTGAATTTTCTCCAAGTTGGCTGTGGTTTGCTGGTCTATTGTGTCTATTTCCAACTTCTGAATTTTGATCTAGTCACTTTGCAACTGCTGCAAATTCAGAAGTTCATCCACTGAAGTGTTAAGACAGGAATCCTGCTTCTCAGAATGGTAATATTTCCCCCAGACCCCAAACCTTTTTCTAATCCTCACTCTAAACCTCCCCTTCTATTACCCTAACCTTAACCCTAAATCTCCCACAGCCTAACCTCAACCTTACCCTTCTATTATCCTAACCTTAACCCTCCATCTCCTGCAACCTAACCCTTACTCTCCATGTCTTGCAGCATAACCTTAACTCTAACCTCAGCCCACCACACTAACACTAACCCTAAGTGTATATGCCTGGCAGCCTAACCCTATCAGGGTCACAAGATGTCCTCGCACCCTGGTTCTCTCTGTTTTTCTATCAGGAACGGGTATTTTTTGTATTTTTTTTATTTTTTTTTTTATTTTTGTTGTAAATTCTTTATTTATACAGTTTCATTTTCAAATACAATGTCAGGAAGGTATAGACATCCAGTACAATCGAAGATACAAATAAGAGCAAATACATCAATACAAGTATCTGTTTGTTGCGTAACATCTTCAATTGCTTGCTAAGTCGGCTTATAGCAAAGTTATTAAATGCGAGTTGTCATAATGAAAGTGCCGACAAACAAACCAATCCGCTTAGCATCCTTCACCAACAAGACTTCTCAGAAAGTTGTGAAGAAGGGGTTTTTGGGAGAGGTGAATGGGGGTGACGAACAGAGGGTTGGAAGAAAAGGGGGGGGGTCAAGGAACGGGGTAGGGAGGTTACTGATTTGGGAATGCTACCATTCTTCCCCTAGCTTTGTGTGGGTTATTTTCCTGTGTGACTAATGAGTTCTAGATATTCCCAAAATGCTTTCCTTTGTGTGAATATCCTTAAAGTCCCATCGCTCATGCTCATATGCTGTGGCTATGTGACATCTGCCATTAATGTTAGAAAGTCAGGTGTATGTTTGAATTGTAGCCAAGGAGACCAAGTTGTGACAAATTCCTGATTCTTAGTCTCAGAAGCCAAAATGAGCTCATCCATTTCACAGTAGATATCAATTCGGCCAAACCAGTCTTTCAGCGATGGGGGACTAGCTGACTTCCATCGCAAGGGAATAACCGCTTTTGCTGCATTATTCAAATGTTTGAGGAGCGATTTTTTATAATGCTTTAAGGGCACATCCGTATAGGATAAGAGCCAAAATTCTGGGCTTGTCGGTATCGCTATCGACGTTATTTTTTGTGCAATTACTCGAACGTTCTCCCAATATTGCGCAATTTTGTTGCACTCCCACCAAATATGCATAAAAGTCCCAACCGCGGATTGACACCTCCAGCATTGGTCGGAGTATGTCGGAATCATGCGGTGGATGAGAGAGGGCACCCTGTACCAACGGGTCAGAATCTTGAATTGGGTCTCCACCATCGTCAGACTGCGTGAGCATTGGTGTGTCAACCTAAAAAATTTTTCCCAGATGTCTGTGTCACCAGTCAGCGCAAGGTCCCTACTCCATTCATCCATGTAACGCATGGGTGAGTTAAATAGATGGTCAAGGAGCAGTTTGTACATTGTTGACAGTAAATGGGTGGGTGTGTTTTGTGCGGTGCATAGTTGCTCAAACGGGGTCAGGGGTCTCTTCCACGTCTCCCTAGGTGCAGAATATGTCAGAAAATGCCGAAGACTAAGATAGATCCAAAAATCGTTCTGGAGTAGTGCGAACTGTTCTTTAGCTTCCGAGAATGAAAGAACAGGAATGGGTATTTTGGTACCCATTCACAATAATAAGTTTTGAAATTGCAACTGCATCAATTCCAGGTCAGTCTGGATGCCAAGACCAAATTTCCAAACCAAATTCTTGTTACCATGGTGACCTGATATTTGGTATTTGTTGAACACTGCATTACACCATATCCAATATACACTTTTATCTGTTATTGAGATTAGACTGTGTATACAATACCTACCTCACACTGGTGCCTTTCATTGTTTCAGGCTCCACAGTACAGCCCTAATTGATTTTATGTCTTATACCGCTTTCACATCACCACCGGAAAACACAAAAAAACCCCAACTTTTTAAGTCCACAAAAACCCAGGAAATTCCTGGGTCTGACCCTTTTAGATCACAAGGAATTTGCCGGGTTTTAGTGGATTTTTAACGCGGCAGAGCATGCTGATGCTTGTAGTGCTACAAACATCAGCATGTCCACGGATGCCAGGACATACTGGCGCTTGGAGAACCATAAGGGATGAAGAATAATAATGGAGAATAATAATAAAATATTTGGCCGGTCCTCAAATAAAAAAAAAATTATATTTAATGCCCACCATATAAAAAAAATTACATTTATAAATATTAATATTTATATTATTATAAAAAATACTAAACATTTAATAACTTAAATGTTAAAATAATAATGACATTGAATACCCCTAATAATAATAAAAATATTTACATTTAATACCCCAAATACTAAACAATAATGACATTGAATACCCCTAATAGTAAAAAAAATATTTAACGCTAATGATATAAAGCATAACATACCGGTAAATAAATAAAATCATGACATTAAAATTATAAATAAAAATAAGTACTTACCATCTTGAATTGGATCCAATTTTCCAAGCTTTTAATCTGTGGGGGATGTCTTTGAAAAAAAAAAAAACCCAATGACACTCCACAAGTGTCTGCTGTTATTGGGGTATATTTATACCCTTGGCCAGCCTGGGAAATCTCATTTCCATGGTGACCAAATGTGATTTTTTTTATTATTAGGGGTATTCAATGTCATTATTGTATTAATATTTGGGGATATTACATGTAAATTAGGGGTATTCAATGTCATAATTTTTTTATAGGGGAGGGCATTAAATGTTAAGTATTTTTTTTATGTTAGCGACCGGCCCTATATTTTATTTAGTATCTAGGAGGAGCATTAATTCGTTTTTTATTGCACAGGATGACAGGGCATGCTGGTGTTTGTGGTTCTCCAAGCACCAGCATGCCCTGGCATCCTTGGGCATGCTGGTGCTTGTAGCACTACAAGCATCAGCATGCCATATACTTTGCTAATTTTTTTTTCTCCCAGCACCCGACGCTAGAAACAGATTTGTTTACTGTTGCCATAGCAACAGTAAACAAATCTAACCAATTGGTAGGCAATATGAAAAACCCGGGTTAAATAACATCCCTGGACCTTTCATATTGCCACCATTTCCCGGGTAGGACCCGGGAAAAACCCTTCTTTTTTGCCTGGTCAAAATATCGGGTCATTCGACCTGGGTCGACCGGAAGTGGTGGTTTCACATCACCACCAAATACCTGGGTTTTTGGCAATAAACCCGGGTATTTGGTGGTGATGTGAAAGGGGAATTATAGTATTGCACCATGTATATGTTATACCCAGTGCTTTTTTTTTCCGTCAGACGCACTGGAACGGCGTTTCAGCACCTTTTTTTTTTTATAGGAGGGCTGACGAGGGGTGAGCTCCTGCACATTTTTCTTACAAAAAAGCACTAGTTATACACCTTTGTATAGTTAGTTACCATATTTCCCCATGTATAAGACGCACCTTAATTTTGGGGCCCAAAATTTTGAAAAAAAATTATTACATAAAGTTAAGTTCTGTGTCCATTCAGCCTTTTTGCCCCCTCCTTTTGTGTCCATTCAGCCTTATAGCCCCCTCTTTGTGTCTGTCCAGCCTTATTTTCCCCTCCTTGTGTGTCCATTCAGCCTTATTGCCCCCTTATTCTGTGTCCTTTCTGCTTTATTGCCCCCTTCTCCTGTGTCCATTCAGCATTACTGCCCCCTCTATATGTGTCCAGCCAGTCTTATTGCCTCCGCTTTTAGTGTCCAGCCAGTCTTACTGCCCCTCTCCATGTCCCTTCACATCCCCAGCAGCACACTTACCAGTACCTTGGCTCTCCCTCTGGCTCCTCTGTGGCACGCTCTACAGAAGACGCTGGTGTGCACAGCCTGCTCATTTACTCTGCAATATGCGGTTGCACAGCCGCGACTCTATTGAATGACGCTAGTGTGACCTAAGGTCACACCAGCGTCTTCTGCAGAGCGCACGCGGAGGAGAGAGCCAGAGGGAGAGCCAAGGGGATGTGAAGGGATCCACCAGAGATTTTCCTAGCTTCCTAGCAGGAACCCAGGTTTTAGGCCCCAAAAAGGTGAGTCTTATACATGGGGAAATACGGTATGTTAGTTTGTTTCATGTGCAACAGTTATGCTGTTCCCCAGTTGATAATATACTTTAGTAGTGTCCCTTATATAGTCCTCGTTGCAATGTTTTACATTGCAAAATAGGGACAGACGAAAGTTGCTAACCCTAGGCTGCGGGGTTGGGAATGGGGTGAGTGGGGTGGGGTGTTGACTTAGGGTTGGTGTTAGGGAGTGGGGTCGCTTACCATTCGGAGCTTCATGCTCGGTTCTCTGGGGATCAATTGCTAGGCATAAGTGAAGGGCCCTATCGAAAAAGCGCCGTTCGCTACGGGACCCACACTCATAATCGCATACTCACCCATTCATAAAAAAAAAATCTGCGATGTAACGAAAATCGAAAGAGGGACAGCTGAAAAGCAACTTCCCCGACAGCCAAAAGTCCCTATTTCAATTATGATGCATCGCAGAATTTTTGGAAGAGCCGCCGCAAGACTACCGGAGAGGTGAGTAACCCTTAGAGTTAGGCGGCGGGGTGGTGACTTAGGGTTAGGTTGCCGGGGGGTCCCTTATGGTTAGGGCTAGTGACTGGGGTTGCTTACCATTCGGGGAACCGCGTTCAGTGCTCCGAGGATCGATTGCTATGCCTCATCGAGGCATAAGCAAATGATGGTCGCGAACGTCCCTATCAAAATTCACTACGGGGACCCACACTCATATAGTATGCCCTACATAAGTAAGTGCCTTACTTCAATTAGCCTTTAAAGCCCACTTTTTTATTTTATTTCCCCTTAGCTGTGAATCTTGTGTAAAGTATGTTCCACAATAGTGCTCTGAACTATGCCTCACGCTATAGACCCTAGTTTATTGTATGCCCCATTGTAGTGACCCGTATGTGTAGCATTCCCCATAGGAGTACCCTATTTAATTTCATGTCCACATAGTAGTATCTAATGTCCTTGTAAGCCAAATAACTATAGTGACATTATTAATTCTATGCACCACAATCATGGTAGTGTCCTGACCCCCAGTTTATAATAAGTATGTTATTGCCACACACCACCTTGTGGGCGAGCATATAGTTGCAACAAAGGTTTGTTTGAAAACTTTGTGAAACTATCCACAGGAAACTGGAGAGCAGGTCGGGGCTAGAATTGTTATTACATATTTGACAAGATGTCGGATCGTACTAAAAAGATCAGTGTGTACCCTGCTTTAGCTTATGTTAGTAACAGTCTGCAAATGTCTCTCTCAGCAATGTTGCTACAGATACAGCCACAGATGCCAATATAAGCTGGTGCAAGGAGATGTAGATGGCAACCTCTAAGCTTCAGGACCACATAGCAATCATACCCTCAGCACACATCTATGCTTGTGCCCTCGCATGGCTTAAATTAAGATTATTTAAAGAGAACAAAATGATTGATGAAAGCACTTGATGAACAACATACATTTGGATAACTAGAAATCACATTCAGTGTCACAAATTTAATTATAATGTGTAACATAACCCAAAATTCTTATTAAATGGGACTCTAGTTTATATCAGATAAGGGTCTGATCCAGACTTCATAACAACAGGCAGGGCCGCCATCAGGGGGGCACAGGCGAGACTACTGTCCTGGGCCTGCAGCTGTTGGGGGTCCGCCATCATTACAGGGCCAATGGTACCGGCCAGATGGTAACGCACCAATGACGTGACATAGGGAGCAGGGCCCCACTAGTGTGTCCCGGGCCTCAAAAATTCTGAAGACGCCCCTGACAACAGGCTCTTTCTGTACAACGTACTGTGTATGTACTGTGCAGGTGCAGTACAAAGGAATTCCATTCAGTGTCTGCATGTGGGCTGACTCACTCCCCGGGCCAGATAAGAACGATTGGGTTCTTAATTATATGTGTGGCAACTCCCTCGACACGCCCGTGTTTTTTCTGTTATTAACTGACTTAAGAATGCCAAGGGCAGCCTTATCCTCCCGTGTGTATGTATCTTCCTAAGTTGCTAAAGGATGAACATTCTTAGCAAACCGCAGCCTGTCTGCAAAATTGAAATGCCTTCCCACACCCACTTCCTTCTTAACTTTTCCTAGTACGCTCCTTCTTACTTATCTCATTGCAAACGTCTGCGTGTATTGCTCGTAAGGGATCAACATTCTTAAAACCTACGTAGTTTTAGTAAATAAAGGTACTGCGCATGCGCAGTTTAACCGTTCTTAAAAATGCGCAGCGAAATAGGAGCAACTTCTGAATCAGGTCCCCCATGCATATCTCAAGGAGGATCCACAATGGTAATCTTACATTCTGCTTTGCAGGCTGAACATTTAATGTAGGGCACAGCATGCGGAAGTTTCATACAGCATGAAGTAGGTAGCAATTAAATCATTAAAAATGTAAACGATTTCTCAGCTGTAAATTCTCTCTCTTGTAATTGTTAATACTCTAAACACTGCACTGCATAATGTAAAGTCGTGGGATTGTATGTGACCAAACAAGTCAGTGTAAATACACCCATACGAGTGGGTTCATACACTACCAAACATTGTGTGTTATTACTTACCCCTGATTTCATAATACCTGATTGTATTGTGTAAGGAAAATAGGTCACAGCTTTGTAATAATAATCAAAATGTCAAAATTACAGCTGTGCAGTAAGGAATTTACTTAATCTGGAAAATGACTGTGGATAACTTGTGAATAGACACAGTACCAGATCCAGACTTAACGTCACCCATCTGTTTGGAGGGGAGGGCGCAAGGGCCCTCCATATGTTACGTGTGTTTTACGCACCTAAGCTCTATCACACGAAACTTAGTTCCATATGATGGGATTGCAAAAGACAGGGGCTGGGCTTCCCCAGCATTCCCCGGGAAGGGAAGCATTATAAATTTACAGTATGGGAGGGAGTTCCCACTTCCGAGCGCTTATGGCAGATTGAGTCTAAAAATCTACGCATGAGAGAGGGGGGTGACGGGGAGTTTACTCCCCTCTTCCATGCAGACTGACAGACACCGGCACTTATGTAAAGCGTGGATCAGGTACACTGTGCTGAATGTAACGATGCACTTTTTTTCTTCCTGTAGGCTGCTTGCATCCCAGCTGTTGTTAAGTAATAGTATGCACCCCTGTCTGCTCCTGGCTTACTAATTATACCTCACCATCATAGTCTTAGAAATAAGTTTGATGGTCACCCCTTTTCCTCTCATTGATATTGGCCCATACATTATGTAAAGTTTTTTGCCCTGTACCTTTGCTATCAGGGTGCTTATTTACTCATGATTAGATAGCTGTCTTCAGACCTGCCAGCACTCCTCCTTCATGTAACACAATTTTGCTGTTATATCCTATAAAGCGCTGTGATGGGGAAATGCAAAGCTCTGTTATGGGGAATAATTATAGAACCATTAAGGAGAAACTTTAACATGGGGTTATATAGTCTGTAACTCCACAATAAGCCTTTATAATACGCCATAAATACTATTATCAAGATATTTTAGAGGAAGAATAAAAGGCTCTATTAATGGGTCATACATTCATTATACCACATAATAAAGGTCATTATTTTTTACTTCCCTCCATTTACAAAAATTAGAGGGTACTTAGATGGGGCTTACCCGGAGTCAGCGTTCCCAAGCAAACATTTTGCACATGCTATGGTTATGCTCAATGGGCCTGATCCAGACCTACGCATGAGAGCGGAGCGTATTATCGCTCCAGCGTAAAAACTTTCACTCCCACGACACTCCCCTTACCTTTACCTCTGTACGCCGGCTGAACCCTATCTTAACTTTTCCCGGTATCGGTACGAATTTTCGTAGCAATGCGCTGATCGTACCGGACTAAGCGCGCCCATACTGTACAATTTAAATGGCTCCCCCGCCTACATTCCCTAACTCCAGGGTCCGTACTAACTTCGTAATATAAACACGCTCCGTCTTCGGAAAAAACGCAAAGAATACGGACGCCTGAATCGCCGCTACAAAAAGGTTTTTGAAACGACCGGAAGTTGTCACTCTGCACATGCGCAGTGCGTTTTTTCTGCCGAATTTACGCTTACAACCAGCGTATGATCGCTTGCGAGCGTAGGTCTGGATCAGGCCCAATGGCACTAGCTTTCTAGGAAGAAGTGTGGGGCATTATCATGTCACCCTGAAAAACTATTCCACTATGTCCTCGGACATGCCTCTTGGGCTTGACCTAGGAGGATGCATTTTGTGTGTCCACATATACATTTTAAATATTTGCTCCTATGACCCTTACTAAGGTCTCCATGGCAAGAAAGTGGCTTGCCCCCTTCCCTCTGAGTGTAAGAGAGTGGTTATCACTAGTCATCATGACACTGCCTCATGAAAAGTTTTTACACATAGGAAGAGAACACCTCCATACATTTTATTGAATTTGGTCACCCCAGCTTAAGTCTTGCAGATTCTAATGTGGCAATGGCAGGCACAAGCCAAAAGTGTCTTCCTTAGGGGGGCTTGTTGTGCCTTCTCTTCCCTTGCTTTGTGCCCCCTGTCCCTGCTTAAATTATACTACTGTATCATATTGCGTAGATTAAGCTTTATGCAAAGATTTTCATTGGTTCCCATAGTATTTTTATTTTGTATTCTTGTAAGTTATGTTAACTGTGAACTGCACCCATTTATGTTCTTTGTGTTTTTTGTTATGTTTTGTTTTAATATACAAAAAGGAAAACTCCTTATTACTTCTTATTTGTACTCAAACATTGCCCATTATATCTTCTACAATCCTATAATAAGGATAACATCATAGTTATGTTTTGGGTGATAATATGAACACAATAAAAAGCTTTATTATATTAAATGCTTCATAATAGAACTTTTTATTTCTCCTAAAATAAACAGATGTCTTTCCTAGGCACATGTCTTGTCAGAAATACCCAACTGACTGTCTTTCTGGTGGTGTTTTGGAGTACCACAAGCTATACCTCTCAAACACATTGGACTGTCACTTTCTCCTTTAGTAAGCTCAAGTATTGCCCAAGGGATAGCTGTTTACTTTATGCTGCAAAGCTGGAAGAAGTGTTATTTTATTATTATATGTTATGCTATTTTTATACTGTGGAGCATTTGTGATAGTGAAATTACTTGCTTGATAATTTGAAAAGTTCAGAAATGGCTGTGGTCCGGGCCATCTTATTATTATTATTATTATTGTTAATATTAATATTATTATCAGTGCTTTTTTTGTAAGAAAAAAGGTGCCGGAACACACATCAACTCACACGCAACTATAAGACCAATCACAAGCCGAGTAGTGCCATCACAACAAGCGCGAAGTACGCGTGCATCAGACTCAACACACAAGCAGCCCGCATGCACCGCTTTAATGATTTTGCCGCCTAAACTTTTAAAACTTGGAAAATCCGTTGAAAAATGGTGCCGGAACTCTGTTTCGATGCGTTCTATGATGAAAAAAAGCACTGATTATTATTATCGTTTATTTATAAGGCACCACAAGGTGTCCATAGTAAAATACAATATAAATATAAAAATATCACAAAAATACAATAAAGTGAAGCAAGCACAGACAGCAAGGCAAAATGTAAGGTGTCAAGCTTGGCAGATCAGGGAGGAGAGGATAGAGCATGGTGAGAGGTTAAGAGGGAGCCACCAGGTGGGGATGGGGTAAATGGGTAGCAGAGGGTACGAAGTGAGGGTGGAGTGGTGGAGGAGCGAACAACACTAGGATGGAGGGCCCTGCTCACATGAGCTAACACACTAAGTGGGACGGATGAACTTACAGAAGACATAAGGAGGGGGAAGAAAATGGACTGCTGGTGTGAGCAGAGGAGAGGAGGAAGAAAGGAAAAGAAGGGATATAAGTAGGATGCAGTGAGGATGTTAAAATGGAGGAGTTGTTGAGTTTTGAGTGAGCGCTTAAAGACCTGCAATGTGGGGGAGAGTCTGACTGAAAAAGGGAGGTCATTCCAGTGCAAGTATGGGAGAAATCCTGGACATGGGCGTGAGATGTGATCAGTAGGGAGGTCAGACAGTGGTGGTTAGCAGAATGGAGAGGGCGGCAAGGAGTGTGCATGTTTATGATGGAAGTGAGGTAGGGAGCAGTGGATGAGGAGATGGCCTTAAATGTGAGGGTAAGGAGTTTAAAGAGAGGTCTGAAGCGGACAAGAAGCCAGTGGAAGCTTTGACATAAAGTACTGGCCGAGGTAGAGCAGTGTGAGAGGAGGATGAGTCTGGAAGCAGTATTAAGTATAGATTGAATGGGGGCAAGACAGGTGAGTGGAAACCCACTCACTCGTGAGGTTACATTAGTCGAGGCGTGATATGACTAGAGAGTGGATGAGGGTTTTGGTAGCTTCATTGGTGAGGATGTGTACAATGTTGCATAGGTGGAAACGTCAAGAATGAGAGAGGGCATGGATGTGTGGTATAAAGGAAAGTGAAGGGTCAAGGATGACACCTAGGCAGCGAACTAGAGGGGATGAGGAGATGGAGGTATCACCAATGGTTATGGTGATGGAGGGGGGGGAGGAAATTCTAGAGATAAAACAATAATTTACATTTTGTCCATATTCAGCTTAAGGAAGCGTTTGGCCATGCATGTGTAGAGGGGTTGAGGGCAGGGGAGGAGAGGTAAATTTGAGTGTCATCAGCGTAGAGATGTAGTTTAAACCAAAGGTGCTGATGAGGTTACCCAGGGCGGTGTAGAGGGAGAAAAAGAGCGGGCCAAAGGCAGAGCCCTGGGGGATAACAAAAGGGAGCGGAGGGGAAGAAGGATGAGCTAGCGGTGGAAACAGAGAAGGTGCCGTGAGAGATATAGGACGAAAATCATGAGAGAAGTGTCAGTGAGACCAAAATATTGGAGGGTTTGAAGCAGCTGACAGATCAAGAAGGAGAAGGATGGAGTAGTGGCCCTTGGATTTGGCAGATAACAGATCATTGGTCACTTTGGTAAGGGTAAAATGGAGGAGACAGAAACCAGATTGGAGGGGGTCCAGGAGAGAGTTGTCAGTAAGGTAGCTTATTAGACGTTGGTAGACTAAGCGCTCAAGGAGTTTGGAGGCGAAGGAGAGAAGGGATATTGGTCGGTAGCTGGAGGAGGATGTAGGATCCAGATTAAGTTTTTGAGAATGGGAGAGACAAGGGAATGCTTACCTATACCATGGCTTATCTATACTATTACTAATTGTGCCAGGTCACTTTGTGTTGCTGTGCATACCCATCACTGCAGAGAGAGTGCACCACAGAAGAAAGAAGGTAAGACATAGATTCAAGAAATAAGTGGTTGGATTGGATTGCTGGACACACAAAGAGATGGGAAA
>WWET01000247.1:669059-708783 GCA_011038615.1 Limnodynastes dumerilii | reverse complement strand
ACCAATGATTTATATAGTGGCAAAATTACACAGTCTTCCCTTGCATCTATGCCCCTTTTTATGCATGCTAATACTTTATTGGCCCTTGCAGCTGCTGCTTGGCATTGAGCACTATTGCTAAGTCTATTGTCCATGAGCACTCCCAAATCCTTCTCCATTAAAGATTCTCCTAAATTTACCCCGTTTAATTTATAGATTGCATGCTTGTTTTTGATCCCTAAATGCATAATCTTACATTTATCTATGTTAAACCTCATCTTCCATTTGGCCGCCCAATCCTCCAGTTTACTCAAGTCCCTCTGCAAGGACGCTACATCTTGCTCAGATTCTATTACCTTACATAGTTTAGTGTCATCTGCAAAAATGGAAAACTTGCCCTCTAAACCATCACCAAGGTCATTAATAAATATATTAAAAAGGACTGGTCCCAGCACAGAACCTTGAGGTACACCGCTTAAAACTTTTGACCAATTAGAATAATTTCCATTTATCACAACTCTCTGTTCCCTATTCTCCAATTAACTTGGAATAGTATATATGCAATTCTTTCAAACAATTAATTAGCTCAGTGAGACAATGTAATAATAGGTACAATAATAGCATACATGTATTCCGCTTTACCAATTACGTAGCAGGCTTTGCGCAGTATATGCAGTCCTTGCGAACAATCAATTAACACAGTGTAAGGAAATATCCTAACAGGCCTTGGATAAAATATGTAGCAGTGTACCTTCTTTAAGTGTCAGTCACAACTTTATGCAGACTTGTAATCACTTTATGTGAGAGAAAATAGTTTTATTTATTTGGATCTTAGTGCTTGTGTCACCATAAGACAGTTTGTTCCACACTTTGAGTAACATGTAGAATTTGCTTCACTTTTCCATATCTGACTCCCACTCTCCGTTCTCTCAGCAATTACTTTTACTCCAGCTATTTACACTTTTCTTCCCAAACGTTATTTCCAACAATTTCTCCTTCTCTTTATCATAAATTTTAGTTTATTACTAAACCTTCACTCTTGTCTTCAACTGCCTGCTAATCACCAACCCGACTTTATTATCCTGTTTCCGACTCTCTCCCCTTTTCCTCCGTCACTGTTTCTATCTCCTTTCCCTCTCTCAAAGACTGTCTTTAACCCCACGATCTCCAACACTTCTGATCTGCTCTCTTCACCTCTCCTCACTCCCCTCCTGACTTCTGAACCCGCTCTTTTTGTCCCTTACCTCGCGCACCTGAAGTTTCTAGATTGCCCACGCGCTGCTCTTAATGTTTGACCAAACAGCTGGTGGTTGCTATGGAACTTCCCACGCACCTGCCTTAACCCAAACCTCCTGTTTTCACTGCTGCAGAATACCTAACCCATGTTAAATTATTATATGGTAATAAACATAACTAAGTCAGGGTATTACATATCTATCTATCTATCTATCTATCTATCTATCTATCTATCTATCTATCTATCTATCTATTCCCTGGAAACAGTATCTATATCTTGCTTTTTATTTCTATTTAGTTGTGGCGATATTTTCACCAAAATCAAGGAGAATTAAAAATATATGTGTTTTAAATTCACTATGTCCACTAATAAGCTCATTATTCTTCCTGATTTATCCTCACACATGCACACACACACACACACACACACACACAAATAAATAGCTTTATTATAGGGCATATTGCACTGGATCCAGACCCGAGCACGCTTTATGTGCATGCAGAGTCTGTAATTACACATTGTAGAGGGGAGTGCATGCCCCCGTCACTCTCCTCTAACAGTAGTAAATCTGGACAATTACATATCCAGAAGGCTACCTTAATAGCTTCCCTGCCCCCAACCCTTCATTTAAATGCCTATCCCCACCTGTATGGCGGAGATAAGGCATTCATATCTCATATCAGACAGTACGCTTGTGGGACATGCAGCAATGTTCCTAGACAGATGATTTATGCATATGACTTGTGTAAATCCCCTGTCGTACTTACCTCTGGATCGGCCCCATTTTCTATCCCCATAATAAAGCCCTTTAAATTCCTCTTTCTTCTCTTCTCTTCCACTATAACTTGAGATTTCTCCAAATCTCCAAAAAGCACGTGTAGTTTTGCGTTCCACCCTTTTAGCATGTATTTCCTGTCTTGTTTGTCGGGCTGCATTTTTTGGATACTAAAAATTGCTTTATAAAATGTAAATTATTGACATGAATAAACCCCAAGTAACACAAAACTCAATGGTAGCTTTTCAGGAGTGTTTTTGAAAGGCAGTGTTATGTTAATATGGAGGAGTTTGTGGAGTATCTTTTTTAGAAGTGTTTCTCTTTATTAACACACAGGCACAAAATAACAACAGAGAAGCCCCAAGGAGCGATTGCAGGAGTTCAGAGGAAAGAGAGTGGCCCTATTGAGTGGATCTATGACCTTCCAGTTACCTGCCGCCTTTCAGAGTAAGCATATTATAGATTAATAAAATGTTTACTCCCTTTATTGCTTCAACATCATATACTATTAATGGGCTAGATCCAGAATTCAGAAAAGTGGATGTTGTCTGCGCAGTCAGATGCGGAAAAGTCAGATTTTGTTTTTTGTGCATGCGCACTCATTTAGCGTCATGGGAAAATGAAGGCAGGGACCTGTGATGAGAGTGGTTTCCCTAAGCGCTTACACAAATGCATGGACACAGCGGGGATCTGCTGTTGGAGATCAGATTTAATTTCTACGTGTAGATCTTACCAATCTTATAAGAAAAGGGCAAAGGATTGTCATTCAATCAAATACAATTTAATGATAATTTGTTCATTTATCTTCGCAATGCTCTGCAAGGACAGTAGGAACAGAGTGATGTCAGAATTCTTTGGAACAGGAATAGTTAATGGGCCTTTAAAAGATTCATGAATCAGGCACAGGCTGGTCATTAGCTTTATTGTATAATAAAAATGTGAGGAAAAATCAGCTTTCCTAAACCATGAATATGATGTCTGTATATGCTTATCTGACAACTCCTTTATTTTATGTATGCAGTTGACTATTAGCACACTGCTTTATGCATCCAGAAAAGGCATAAACAGGATATTCTAAGAGCACAAACATGAAACCTTAACTTCACTGTTTACTGTTATAATGATGACACTTATTTCCCTAGCTTGCTAAGTAACATATGTAATAAGATATGTAATAACATCCTAAATGTGAATTGCACAGATATAAAGCTGGCCAAACACTAGAGCAATTATTGATCCGATCAGCCAACTATTAGGTGATTGGGCCAATAATCGCTGTAGTGAGTGGACATGATGGATTTTTCAAACGGGCAATAATTGTACCAAAAATGCTCTGGTATGATTATTTGATCATTTAACATGCTTAAAAATATTGCCAATCAGCTAAATGAATAGAACAAGTGCCTCCCTCTTCTGCCAGGATTATCGGTCCCAGCAGGAGAGATGTATGGCTGGATCTCTCCCTGGTGAGATCGATAATCATGGTAGTATATGGCCAGCTTTAGAGTGTCATTGTTTTAAGCAGCAAAATGAATTGACCAAATTCAAGAATACTTTGGGTTCACGCAATCGTAAACCCTCATGTATAAAGTTATACATTTCCTGTTTTGTTTCAGTCACAGTTATGTGCTACCATACATTGCCCTGGAGTATACTGCAGTACTGTGGAATTTACCTTTGTCAGTTCTAGGTTCATACACTGCTAAATAGAATGCACTTGACAGGAGTGATCTATGATAGGAATATTTACACGGGTGACTATAATTAGGTCACCCTACAGTCTTATCATCTATCACTTTATTCAACCCTATATAAGTAATAAGAACTTTATTTTCCATACTCATTAAACTCATTAGAGATTTTTGTCCTTAGTTAATCATATGTTAGAAGGAGTCTTCAGGGCTGTCATTATGTCTTGTGTGAATACTGACGTTTTAGAAAACAAGTTCTGGTGAAAACCATAAAGTTTGTATCTAGGACTCATTAGAGCAATCTACTAAAGATGAACTTTGCCTTACATATGAAATGTATAAATGAAATGCATAAGCGTGGTTGGAACCATTACATACAGAGTGCTCTGACCAAATCCAGGAACCATTCTGCTCCATCCACAACTACTGAAATCTTAATATAACCCAACATTACCTGTTGTGTGCTTATCATAACAATGCCACAGTTGCATTGCAGCTTGCTATTATTGCAACAATGGGTGGCTTACCTCCCCTTGCTATGTGTACTTCATTAGATATTCCAGTCATTTTGTGTATTACCTATTTCTTTTCAGGGGGTTGAAGTCACAGCTGAAATGTATCCTTCCAAATATTCTTGAAGCTGCTCAGCACAAATGCTGGAGCTTTGATCAGTTCTTTGGGGAGACCAACAACATGCTGGAGAGGATGCCAATCCATGTATTTTCCTTGCCCCAGGCCAGGATGCTCAAGGCTTACCTACACCACTATAACTCGTAAGCATTTCTTCCTTCAGTCTGCAATAGAATGTAAAAATAAATTAAAAAAATACAGATAAAGCATTTAGCCCATGGCTATGCCTTCTCTAGATGTCAGGGGAATGCCCTCCTCCTATGACTTCCAACTTTGTAATTCTTTCATTTGCATTACCACATGTGCAGGATATTGAATTGTGCACTTCTCCAGCCGATACCACCACTGGACTTTTCTTTCCTGAGTACTTTGTCAACTAACTTTCCGCCCTGCCCTTAAACCTTTAAACTGGGTTGAACTTAATGTATTTATGTCTGGAAGTGCCTAACCCAGCACATACTGTACAATTTTAATGGCTCCCCCACCCACAATGCGTATTCTTTGTCAAACCCTTGTGTTGTCAAGCCCTGAGTTGTGCACATGCGGGAATAAACTCCGTATGCACTGAGATCCGATGTGTGACATCTGCTGCATACATCCACAGTTCACAATAAAACACTAACTTAGGCACACGTCATGCATAAGTTGGCTAACTTTATTAAGTCTGAATATAGTCCAGTGTCACCATGTTACCTTGCTGTGTAACATCTTTTACTCAATGGACAGGATATGATATTTGCTGAAGGTAATGGGTTTTTTTTGTCCCCTTCTCTTTGCAGTGTTGGTATATTTATGGAAGCTGTCGCCAAACAAACTGGAGTTTCCCCAGACAGACAGACTTATTTCTGTGAGGGTTATCTGTATCCTATCAATCCAACCTGGCAAGTTCAACAGCTTTCAAAGACTACAGAACAGTACCCACTCATTTTAGCGGTTTGGGCAAGCGAGGGTCCAATAGGAGTCCCCTATAAAGATCGTGAGTTTGACTGAGTATTTACAAATCATACAGCAGCGCTGTTTTTCCTTTAATTTGTCACACCCACTACTATCCATTATCTAAATGTAACCATTTTACTTCACAAAAATATTCAATATGATGATAAGAATCCAATCTGTTGTTTTAAAAAGATATTATCTAAGGCCTAGTATATTGGAGATGGAGTAAAGTGATTTTTTTTTTACTACAGTTGAATACTTTATATTATTGCAATTTTTTTTATCTGCAATTTTCCTGCCCCAAAACATAAAATAATATTGTATTATTGCAAAGGCAATCGGTTTTTCATTATTAATTACACACTGAATTATACCAGCCAATAAGTTTTCGCAATATCGAACATATTTGAGAAAAAACTAATTTGTCCCATAAAGTCCTTCCATCCCTATTCTCAATAACTTTTAACCAGATCTAGAAAAAGGTATTTCCTGATTCCAATGATCTAAAAAAAGCATGTGCATGATGCAGGCATGGATTCAGCCGCCCGTACAACAGTGGGGATTAAATACGTGTTAAAGAATTTATAAATATACTGTACATTAAAAATGATATTTCTGCAGAAATGAGATGAGAATGGCCTTACTATTAATAGATATAATAACAAGTGTAGTCATAATGTCATTCATCTCTTATAGTGCATCCACTTTTAAAATGTTGTTATCACAAAGGGCCTGATCCAGACCTACGCTCATGTGCGTTTTTACGATGATCGTAAGCGTAAAAATGGCCATTTGTACTTACTGTGTATGCTAATTCTGAGCGTATGGGCCTTTAGCGTACCACCCTCGTAACTCCGGTTGAGGGGGCGTGTCTGGCATACGATTTTCGTAAATACGCACTGAGAGCGGGGTGATGCATTTAAATCGTACAGTATGGGGGTGCTAAGCATCGTAACTACGCAAGGAGCTTACGGTTGCCCGCGGTTACGATCAAAAGACTTAGGGTAGGGTTTGCTGAGCATAAGACGGCAAGACTAAGTATGAATAAGGGGAGTGCCTATGGGAGTGCGTCATAGGTACGCTGGTGTAAATATGCTACGCACATGAATGTTTCATGAGCGTAGGTCTGGATCAGGCCCAAAGTGCACATCAACATTATCCTCCCAATTATTATAAACCTGCAAATTGGTGCATCGCTTGCTTTATGGATTGCACCAACTGAACGTATCCAAGGTGGCAGAATAAAGTAAAAGCAAAGTCATGACTAGACATCGGATTATATGCACTATCAAAATGCCAAAATCTGCATGCAAATATGCACTAAAAAAGGGCGAAATATGCACAAAATATGCACATTCAAAATACTATTTATTATTAGAATTAACGTTTATTTTCACAATATATTTATATATATCAAAGGCAAAACTTAAAACATATGTGTTTGCACCGTTTTGAACTTTTAGGGGCAGATTCAGAGTTGTGAATTATATTTGATACAGTTTGCAGTTAAAAGAAATGTTTTTATTGTATATACACATGGAAAACTTTTGTTTTCTTTTAACTACAATATGGAGTATTGTGGGGGAGACTGGAGACTGGAGACATGGTGGGAGTATTGGAATGGAGAGACTGGAGACACATTATTATTATTATTAACGTTTATTTATAAGGCGCCACACGGTATCCACAGCGCCGTACATAAGCAATAGTAAAACAGTTGCATATACAATACAATAATTAATTAACAGAGTAATATAAAGGAATACAATACATGTATAAAGCAAAAATTACATACATAACAAAAATAAGGAGAGAAAGACAGTGTAGAGCAAAAGGTAGTAAGAGATGATGACAGGGTAAAGGGATGATGATGGGAAGGAGAACTCATAAAAGCTAACATGCTGAGTGAGAGGGTGAATAAACAGGAGACACAGTGGTGAAGATGGGGAGGACAAGTAAGCTTAGGTGGAGGAAGGGTAGGCTAGCCTGAAGAAGTGGGTTTTAAGGGAGCGTTTGAAGGATTGGAGAGTGCTGGATTGCCTGATGGGACGTGGTAGGTTGTTCCAGTGGAGAGGGGCGGCCCGGGAGAAGTCTTGGATGCGGGAGTGAGAAGTAGTTATCAGGTTGGAGTTGAGGCGACGGTCACCAGCGGAGCGCAGTGGACGGGAGGGAGCGTGGATGGAGATAAGGGACACATGATGGGAATACACACACACACACACACATATATATATATATAAAAAAAAAAAAAATCCAGGGTGTATGCATATTTTCATTCCCGGGCCCCACAATTTCTGATGGTGGCCCTGTAATAGTTACTTATATTTGAGGCAACCAGGGGATCTAGATAAGATGTAATAATTGTAAAGGGCAGAATTGTTCTGTTTTATTTATTTTTTTTACATCAGACCATATTGGTTACTGACACGCAAAACCTGCTCCCGTTGCCGATCCAAAGCGCAGCACCCGGCCGTCTCCACATGGCAATGGCAGCCGCTGCTGCACCCGCTACTAGATACTTCTCCTTGTGCCAGCGTGGTGTGATGTGCCGTTCTCCGCTCCCCATAGACCCCTCACTGATAAGCCGGAGCAATGCGGTCTCTCGCTGACTCCTCCGCGCACTGATCACCACCTCAGGTTACACAGTGATGACGACTCTGAAGCCTAAGGTGCACCGCGGGAGAAGGCCTTGTGGAGAGAATACTGCCGACTCACCACTCAGGACATTCACCACTGAAAAATTACTGAAATATGCAAAAACGCATGAAATATGCAAAATCGCTTTAAACATTGCGTTTTATGCATTTGCATATGCAAATATGCAAATGCATATAATCCTATGTCTAGTCATGACTGTTAAAATTGCTTCCTACATTAATCAAATATAGTTGGCAAGTTTAAAAATCTCATCAAGGTTCAGAACATTTTTACAGCCTTGTACATGTTACTTTTTAATGATGAATATCGTTTGCTCAGAAGGAGTTACAATAATAGAATTAATTGCACTGGTTTAAATGATCAATAATAGTTTGTATAAAGTAGATCTACTACACTTATTTCTTAAGTAATCACAATTGTATTTTGTTTTGCATCCCATAGCACACATATGAAGCATTCCAGTTATGAGGAAGAAATTCAGTTAGTCTGCATTGTTGTTTATAAATGTATTGCCCATGGAATAGGTGCTTCCTCTTGCTTGTACTGTATACATGTACAGATGCTGTTGTCATGGATGTCTGTCTATTGTGGACCCTACTAATTTCCTTTCTGATTTGCAGCTGCACTGGATTTCCCAAGGTTTCTACATTCAGTGGATGTTTCTGGTGATTGCTCTGTCGCAAAAGTAAGTAGTAGGCAGAAGAGAGAAATACAATTATCTGTGAGGAACAGGTTAGTAATAATCAAGTAACAAGTGTTTGTTCCATTCCAGAATGTTGTAAGCGCAGTTTATCAGACATTGCGAGTGACACAGTCTTTGTTGACCTGTGAAGAGTTCATACTCCGAGGGACCTATTGGCTCATGTGAGTAAGAAGAAATGATCCAGTCAGTATTTCACAGCTGCACCCTAAATGAAGAGCAATATGCTTCCTATGTTTTGTAATCAAGAGTCCCTAAGACATTTTATATGTACTATTTGTAATAAGATTTCTAACAGTATGGATCTTGCACAATGGTAATATAATCCTCTGGTTCTTTGTACTAAAATGCATTATGTCATTTCCCGTAAGAATTGCGCATTTCATGAACATGATCCATGGCGGCTAGAGGCTTTATACTGTATTTAAATTTTGTGCAGTGAGGACTTAAAGTTTTAATTCGACTGTATGTTAGTGCAATTCTTGAGTGTGTTTATTCAAGCATATTGTATATTTTCATCGACTATGAACACAAAACAAAGGATACAAAATGATTTAGATGAGCATCAGAAAAAGATAACCTTAAAACACAATTGTGTATAGGTGGCATTTTACACGTAGAAAAGTAGAAAACTGTGGATAGTATACAACAGAAATTTCTATAGTTTCACTTTTGTAATCTGAGGCCACATGTTCTGATTGTATTAGCAATTCAATTGTATTCAGTACATATTAACCACATTTGGAATGCTTAACAGACCAAATCCAGAGATGAGTATAACAGCAAAGACAGGTGAAAATCTGTACCTGGGAAAAACCATGTTGAGCTGCAAGGGGAGGCAAATTTTAAACTGTGCAAACAGATCTTGAGCTGAGAGTTGACTTTATTTAGTTTAACTGTAAATTACAGGTTCAAATGAGAAGCTCAGTATCTCAACCCTGGATCAGCCCCATATGGTGAAGGCCCTTAAGGACATACTTTCTCCCTGTTATAATTCCTACTAAAGTACGCACCCACCTTTATGTCATAAAGAAGCCCTGCAACACTCATTTGTACTGTAAGAGAATTACAGCAGAGGAATTAGAGGGCTTTGGGAGGAAATAGTGGATTATAATCATCTGGTATTATAAATAATAGTATGCTATGTATTGCCTCTTCATAAATCATTGGTACGCCCTCACCTAGAATACTGTGTTCAGTTCTGGAGGCCATATCTCCAGAAAGACATAAATACATTAGAGACTGTGCAAAGAAGAGCAACTAAAATGGTCCATGGCCTTTATAACAAATCATACCAAGAAAGGCTAGAGGAACTAAACATGTATAGCTTGGAACAGAGAAGGGAGAGGGGGGACATGATAGCAGCTTTCAAATACATCAAGGGTTGTGACCAGCTAGAGGAGGGTACCATTTTTCAAAAGAAAAGGTGTAATAGAACACGAGGGCATGAATATAAACTGGAGGGTGGTAGATTCAAAGGAAATGTGCAGAAAAATTACTTCACTGAAAGGGTGATAGATAAGTGGAATATTCTCCCATCTGAGGTGGTTGAGGCCAAGACAGTAGAACAATTTAAACATGCTTGGGATAAATATAAGGGTATCCTAAATTGTAAACCAAATTGAGGGTAAATAGGGGGGCAGACTAGATGGGCCATGTGGCTCTTATCTGCCGTCACTTTCTATGTTTCTATGTTTACAGCTAATTGTAAAGATTACAGAGTTAAGATGGGTACACACTTGTCCTTTTTCTGTCGTTAATTGTGCACATCACACAATCAAAAGACAGTTTAGTGTACTGTCCGAAGATGCTGCAGTATTTTTGCGATCTACAATGCCCTAATGTCAGTAACATCTGTGTATACAGGCACACCATCTTCATTGCAACAATTCATATTCATATTTTTGCTCAGTGCCACTTTGTGGTCTGTGCAATTTCATTGCAGCAAATATTTATTTGAGCATTTTGAAAAGATGCCCAGGAAACGAGAGAGCAGTGTTACTACATATCTGGCAAGAGGTCAGGTCATAAATAGAACTTCAGTGTGTACCCTGCTTTAGTAAAACGTCCATAGAAAGAAAATTATAGGTATATCATTTTACATTTATTTGTAAATATTTCTCAATGACCAATAAAGAGTGGTACAATAATCACTTCATGACTGTGCTAGTGACACTGCAGCTACTACAGGGCCTTGAGGAGAGGGACTACCCTGCACGCATTCACTCATACAGAGTCAGGCCTGGCCTCCTTGCTATGAGGACCAAGATAGTCAACTCCCAACCCTGAGATTGGTTATTTTATCATTCATAGTCTGTCTATTTCATAGTTTTACTATATGGAAACACTGTTGTGTTTTTAGTTGCAACAGCACAAACAAAATGTGTTTGGTAGGCTTTTGTTATTATATTGTATAAGCCCTTTGCCAACAACAATAACATCCAATCAGAATTTTACTTTAATCATATTAAGCTGTTATAGATGGAGGTTATAGCAAATCACGTTCTTTTAATGTCATGTGATACTAAATCAATTCTGATTGTGTTTTTACCAAGAGTTTTGTACATGTCGGACAACACCCCACTATACAGGATGGGTTGGGGTGAGGATAAATCAATTATGGAACAAATGCAAAACAATGTCACTATAGGGTAATCCAATATTGTGACACCTTCATAAAAACAACTCTGTTATTTCCAAGATGATATTTATTATAACTGTGCTAAAAATGAATGCTTTATGAGAGCATTGCTTTCTCTTTAATTACTTTTTCCTGCTAAATGTGGCATTGCTAATAACTGCTGAATGTGGCTTTTCATCCAGTATCATTTATCACTCTGCAGTGAGAGTCTGAAAGCAGAATGCAGCAGGATATTTGAGAAGAAATCAGCAGTGATGTCCTACTTTAAGTGCCTGGCTGGCGCAGAAAGCAGATACACAAGACTGTAAGGATGCAATACAGTACAGGTTACCGTCTATATGTCAGAATTGACAGCACTGTTTAACAGGCCAGTACCATTGACCAAGTACTAATACATATATGTATACACAAATTTATATATACTATATAAACATTTATTTATAAATAACCATTTGAAGGACTGAGACCTTAAGAGGTGAAGATATTCTGCCTGCCGTTCTGTGTATTGCACTTACACAGCATTGTTTTGTGGCAAATACCATCTCTGTGAAGCTGAAAAAATCCTTAAATTGGCACAAAGCCACAGTCCATTGTTGTACCTGTCTGGACAAAATGTCTTATACCATAAGGCTTATATGTATAGATCAGCTTATATGAAGATCTGATATAGGGCTTTCTTATTTGAAGACTGATGTAAAGCAATATGCCTTTTATACATTTGGAACTCTTTGCCTACATTATTGCTGATTGCAACCCAGCCCATACTGTACAATTTAAATGCCTCTCTCCGCCTACAAAGCGTAACTACGGGTGTTGTATGGATGACCCGCCCCTTCATTCGTAGTTACGCTGATGGTACATACGTTCAGAGATATGTGGTGTAACATCTGCCGCGTGCATGTGCATTAAATAAAAATAGGCGTTTTTACGTCAGCGGCCAGCTTGCTTAGGTCTGGATCTACCCCCATGTTACCAGAGATTGAAAAATCAGATTCAAGAAACTGATTGAACAAGGCAACATTGGAAAAGCCTAAAATTTCTATCCAATTCCGTTACTTAGGACACATTCAAGAATCAACATTAATATGATCAGATAGATTGAGAGACACATTTTCTTTGTCAGTACTAACTGCTATGTGCTTATGTGTATTCCTATGTAGTGAATCCCACTAGTTAATAAATGTCTATGAGTTAATAAATGAGTAATAAATGTCTATTTCTGATTACAGGTATAATGCTATATATAAATTGTCCCAAGATGTTAGGGAGATACCAGAACAAGGGGAATTTCACAGGAAGCTACAGGCTGTAAGTTCCAGTATATGGAGCATTTTCTTTTTCTAATTGCCTTAATTAACATGCCTATACAGAACATCAATAATGTTTGTTTTGTAGTAGCTTATGGACAATTTGAATCAAAACAAAAATAAAACAGCATCCCCACCATAACTATCCTAACTAACCAATCAGTGTGTTTGTTGTTTAAACGAAGGAGACCTATTAGTGTCTGTAAATGGACAATTGGAAGTAGTATGTTATATTAACTTAAGGCCAGGGGTAAAAAAAAAATTCTTATTGGTTTAGTCACATGCCCATAATGTTTGTGTGTGTGAGGGGATGACCATGATTTTGAGCTGAACATTAAAGGTATAACATAAAAAATATATTTGGGGAACAATATAAAAATTATATTGACTAATTTTCCATTGTACTTTTAACAACATTATGCCATCTATTTATATCAAGTATTTTTTATAAATGTTGACACATCAAGGGCCACCAGCATGCCCTGTAGTTTGCTACTTTGAATTTGAGGAATTATATTATTTACAATGTAAGTTTGCATCATTATGCAAAATCCTCACTTTTCTTTCTTCAAGTTATATCTGTAAATGTAAAAATCATCCACAATGAGAACTAAATAGGCCTTGCTCCCCCTGCAGTAGTAACTACATTTTACTTGGTCACTTATAGCAGTAGTTGTGGATTTCTGAACACTATTTTCCTTTGTGTCAGATAAGTACTGTTTTGTCCAGCTGCTCTCACAACTCGGAGAAAATGAGCATGCTGGAGGTCATGCTTTTAGACATATCCAAAGAGCAGGATCGTATTCGTGTGGATACAAGGTGAGATATCTGACCCTCAGAATGACACAGCCCCTTGTGAGTAAATGGCAATTTGGCAAACATCAGTACTGGTGTGTTTACATAATATGTCTGGTGTAAGTTATAATGACAGTGATGGTAGTGATGTCGGCAACATTCCACATGCCACAGATCAAGATGGTAATTAGCTATATATTGCTTATTCTTTGAACTTTTGCATTATTCACACAAATCTGCACGTTCTGCAGCACTGTATAACACAATGGTTAAACTGTACTAGTAACAAGGTTGTGAGCTTACAAACTTTAGAGAAATTAGACATCTATACACAGGAATGTCACAGATCGGTGTAGTGAGATTAAGAGCCAGTCACACACAAACGTTGTTGTAGTAGAAAGAAAGTACATGTAAGGTTAGGCTGGTAAATGTCTGTGTTCTGTCCTCAGTATTAACAGAATGGAGCAATGCCTGCAAAAAATGCAGCAGATCTACAAGCAATTTAAGGAGAGAAAAAAACAGCCAAGTAAGTTACTATGTAGATACATGCCTGTTCCATTCATACGGCACATGCACAATACCGCGTTTATACACGCAAGTCCTGGATGTACAGAACTGGTTTTCATGCATCCAGAACTTCCGTACTTGGGGCATGATAGACCCAGGTAGGGGCAGGGGGAACAGCATGAATTTATCCAAACATCTCCCCATCTATTATTAATGCTGCGGGATTCCCACTCTGACTGCTAACTCCGCTCTCTGCTTTCTATCTGCACCCCTGCTGATTGCAGGGAGATGTGTTTCTAGGCAGTATACTGCACTCACAATGTTCAGAGCATGGATGGGCACATACATTCCTGTTCCTACAGTACTTTAAGACATTGTAGGTCTGTTGTATACAAATCAGCTCACGGAGAGCCACTGTGCCATATATACTGTTCAGTGAGCACGCTGGCTCTGTCCCTAGAGTCATCTTCAAAGACCAACTATGCCAGCGGCCAGCAACACACTCGACATTCATATAGCAAAGGAAAGGTTAAATCAGGATTTTGAAATTGAATGTTCACCCCTCCCGATAGCTCCCGTCTTCCTCACTCGCATGGTTGCTCTTCTGTGCTATGATTCTCTCTGAAGCACAGTTACTCTTCCTTCCCTTACTAATTCTGAGTAAAGCCAGTTACTGACCCCATTATGTGTTTAACCCATTCTTATCACAGAAAGCTCATTATTAGTTCTCTCCACACTCTACAGACTTTTGATTACAGTATAATTACAATCAATTTATCAAGCTGGCAAATGCTAATGTCCTATAATGTCAGTCTTAATGCTTATTTACTTCCTGAGATCTGCCAAGGTGTGTAGTGTCCTTGGCAGGGAACTTTCTGAGCAATATGCCCATAAGATGTTTTATAACACAAGCTCTCCAATAACAAAATCATTATTTTCTTTAACAGTGGTCCAAAAAGAACAAGGACCGGATTCACAGATCCGTTTCTACTAAGTGCGCGTCTTCAAAAGCTCATTTAAATGCCTTCCCCGCCCACTTTCACGTAACTTCAAACGTACGGAAGACAACCACACCCCTCCGAACGTATGTCACTAAGTGCGATTCAGTAATCCGTGCTTAATGGACTTCCGTGCCTAAATCCTACATAACTCGCGTGGAAAAAGTTACTACGCATGTGCAGTTAATCCGATCCTAAAAATACGCACGCAAATCCTGTCTATGGAGCCTGGCAAAGTGATTTCTAATTCACTATTGTCTGCCTGCACCAAAAGTATGTTCTAACAGATTCATTTACCTAGAACCACACAACAGTCCTTTAATTCTAGATATGTATCAAGCTGTGTGTCTCTAGAACCAACCAATATGGCAAGTATAGCATTTTCCATGAACTCAGTGTGTTAATAAGTAAGTGGGTTGTTTTATTTTACATTATTTAATACAATGTCAAACAAATTAGGTTGACCTAAATTTCTTTCAGGAGCCCATCAATATAACATACAGCGGTTTACAAAGAAAAGACAGATATGGTGGATAACTTTACAGTGTGCATGTTGCTTATTGGAATACATCATTCTTGTTTATAATGTCTATAATGAATGCTTATACCATGTGGTTAGGGTAACTTATGTTAATTTAACATTAAGCATTTCAAAAAAAGAAAAACTTATTTTTACCCAAAACGATACTTTTCTTTTATAAACAGTTATTTATATAGCTTATATACCATTTGTTATATACTTTTATGTTTTTTTTTGTTTTTTTAGAGCTTTCACATAATGAGGAACAAATCCATAAACTAGATAAGTGAGTTACTGTCTTTAAACTATTTTATAAGTCAGTCTTAAATGGTCATCTTTGTCATCTCTAAATCCAATCAACTTCTATATATCCACAGAATCAATTTAGCAAACCTGGCCAAGAAAGTGCTAACTATATTTCAAGATGAAGTTGTGCATGAATATCAAGCAGCTCTGTCAGGACACGGTACCAAGATGAGGTACAAAAGGAAATAGGAAGATATTTGTGTGTGTTTGTGTATATATATATATATATATATATATATATGCACTCATTGTAAACTTGATTCCAGTAGTACTTATTACTAGCTCTTGCTGTTCTATTTTGTTTTTTAATACACATTGTTGGTCTCAGCCTTGTCGGTCCCCCAGAGTGGTCTCTCTCCATCTGTTCCTTGTCCCCAGCTTTGTCCGGAACTCTTGCGTCCGCAGGCACTCCCCCTCGGATGCTCCCAGTGCTGATCACATGTTCCCAGCAACAGGCTGTCTATTTAAAGTGCTTAACAGTGCCAGTACAACTTGTACTCTTGCCTAGCTTCCATGGATTTTCTTGTGTGATTCCAGTTCCGTTGCTTTCTCCTGTTTGCAAAACCTTCCATTGTATTTACCAGCTTCCAATCTGTCCTTTGCTTTCTTCAGTTTGCAGTCTGCTATGGCATATGTCAGCCAGCTGTCCAATGTTTGTTATTTTTAACCTGTAGCAAGTAAATACTCTTTAAACTTGATACTCAGATGCTGCAACCATCTGCTGGTAATGCAGCCTGCAAGTTGCTTCCTGTGCTAATACTTGCAGTCCAGTCTGCATTCTGTTCAAGTCGTCTGCAGTCCTAATCTTCTGCCAGTGCTACTCCCTGTGACCCAGCCTCCTGCTGTAGTCTACAGCAGTTTTGTTCCAGCGCTATTCCATGTGACTCAGCCTTTGCACCAGCCTACAGCAGTCAGGCTCCAGAAATACTCCCAGTGACCCATCCTGCATTACTCATCCATTCAGTCTGCATCTGTGCACTTTCTTTACCAAACAATAGCAAGACTTCTTTTAAGGCATCCAGCTTTCAATCACTGTTTTCCCATGAGCCATGAAGAATACGCACCAGAATCCCATACTCCCAGTCCCGGCACTGTATGGATCAGACATTTTAAGATTTTGGCCTTTCAGGCTCCTTTTAGCTGCAGTCAAAACACTTTATACACATTGGGCCTGATCCAGACTTAAGGTTGTTACACAAGCGTACCACTAAGTATAATGCACTCCCTGGCACTCCCCTTGCACACACGTAACGTAACTGACTTAAGTGTTCAGAACCCTGTCCTAACTTTTCCTTGCATATCTGTGTGTACGTAATGCCATACTGTACAATTTAAATGCCTCCCTCTTCCCACAAAGCATATAATCAGATTGTGTAGGGATGACACGCCCTTTCGTACAGAGTTAACATAACATCTGCTGCACGCTGTCGTCATTAAATCTGGATCATGGCATGGGACAAGGGTGCCTACTCTGCCACCTTATATTTTTTATTGTTATAGAAACCCATACTGCTATGAGTCTTAATTTGCTAGACATTAATTGAATAAAAAAAAAAAAAAAAGAGACCAAAATCAAAGGTTTCCCTCTCTGCAGATGACATGTTCTATTCTCTATAGCAATCCCTCATTTTCCTCTGTGACCTATTTTACCTTCTAGATGTATACATCTCACTCTTCGAATATAAATCCATCTACTTCATATCTGAAGCACTTCCCCTAATCTTTCCCCACACAACCATCAGCTCCTTGCAACCAATTTAAACTTGTCACATTTTCCACCTCTCCTGCTTCTAAAAATGAATGAATGGATCAATTCATTCATTTTTAGAAGCAGGAGAGGTGGAAAATGTGACAATCGTTTCCATTTCTATCCCCTTCTTTTCTCACAATTTTTTATTTTTAAATAAAGATTTTTATTAGTGCACAATGTCATAGTACAATAAGCGTTCTTTTCTCACATTATCCTTTGTTTCTCAGGCTTAGTTTCCTATTTAGTATTGTTTTTCTAGTCATAAAAAAAGCTTACACTACTTTAGATGGATTTTTTTTTACTGTGTTTCTATCAGAGGGGTGTAATTAACTTATTGGAGGCTACTCAGAGCATTTGTTAATAGAATCATTGGTGGAACATTTATATTTGTGCCCTTTCCAGGACCATTGCTGAGATCCAGAACCACTTAGGACTGATGAATGAATACTTGTCAGACTGTGATCGGGAGCTCCAGAGTTCTGAAGAAATGGTCAACAATGTATAGTAACTTGTTACTGGTTTATCAAAAATCAAACAAATATACACACATACATAAGTACATACATACATACAAAATACATACCGTTGTGAGTGCCTGCTGCGATGGCTGTCATTAAGTTGCTTTTTGGCTGTCTCTATTTCATGAGTGCGGGTTGCCGTAGCGAACGGCCCTATTTCGAAAGGGCCGTTCATTCCCAGCCAGTTCCGAATTGGCTGGGATATCGATTGCTTATGCCTCCATGAGATCCTAAGTGTCAGCCCGCGCCCACTTTCCCTCATTTCCCTGCCTCCCCCCGCCCATTTCGCGAATTTTCTAGGATCTTAAATATATGCTCCTAAGAGCCGTGGAAATCATATCTCTGAATCAGGCCCTAAGTGTATAAGGGGACTTACACAAATCGCTTGCGTAAGACCCCTTGCTTGTAAAATCTGCGCATGCATGTGCCAAATGTTACGAGGCGGATCTCCATGAGAACAGAACTCTGTTTGGACTGGAGATCCGTCCTATGGGTCGAAGTTTGCCTGCATTGTAGGCAGGGTTGGCCATGCTAATATTGCAAAAGGGGAGAAATTAGGAATATCCGCATGGATCTGCCATCGTGCATAGGCAGGTCTATGCAGTAAGCTTAAGCTAGGGGATATGGACACGGAAGTGTCCATACCTCCACACGTCAGAGGGGAGTGAAAGGGTTATTCATGCGTAATAACAAACCCCCACATGTACGGAAAACGTGCATTGTCTGGATGTGGTCTGTGATCACTTAGCCCACAAGACGTAGATATCTATACACAAAAGGTAGATATCTCTGTAGATATCTAGTAAATGAGATTTAGTCAGTGGCATTGGGAATGAAAACAATAGCTAGTAAGGTGTAATTTGAAAAAGATAAAAAACATCCCAGAGCAATGTTTTAGGTTTGCTCTGGTTTCCACTGACACAAACGACATAACTGAAGGGTTTGAAAATGCTTCTTCCTTTATTCCACTCTATCACCGATTCTTCCTCACAACTAAATGTTATGCTGTCATATGATATTAATGGATAGTAATATCTGAATAACCTTGCACCCTTATATCCTTCTTCTCCCCTGTCTTCCTGTGAAACCGCTCATTTCTCTAAGATAGTTATTTAGCCATTCTCCTTTGCAGACAGTTGACAGATTGTCAGAAACTATGCAACAGTTGTGTTTAGCACATTCAAATCTCAGCCCCATCTCCTCATATCATAGTCCAACACAGGAAGACCTAACAATTAGGTAAGTTGTGAATGTCATTTTTCTTTTTAGTGCTTATTTATTTTCTGATGCGTTCTTTAAAGACAAGTCATGAAAATCTGTCTTTAGACCGGATCCAGAGTTAATAACGTCAGGCCAGTTACGCAGGAAAGGTGCGTAAGTGGCCTGATTTGACTGGATGTCACCTCCAGATGTTATACTAGTGTTACGTTAGTAACTTAGTTCCGTACAATGCCATTTCAGAAGAAGTGGGCTGTGCTTCCCCTCTGCCCACTAATTTGGGTGGGGGAAGCATGGTAATTGTACAGTGTGAGAGGGGAATCCCACACTCGTGCGGATCAGTGGTCGTCTGGATCCGGTCCTTTGCGCTTAACTAACTAGTAGATGCAATATATGGTATATATGAACGGGTGTGTATTATTGAGATAAATAATACACATATAACAACTGGAATACAATATGTCCTCTGCTCAGCAGCAAACTAAAAGATATACTCTGCTGTTTTGGCTGGGTTATTTGTGCTCTCAGTAATGGTCTGTCATGTTGCAGCCACTTAGTCTCAGTCTCTGACCTATATCAGAAAGTCTCCTAAAGACGCAAGGCCTGCAGTTATATCTATAGTATTTTGTTATGTTGTGGTTGCAACAACAACTGACCTAAATTCAACAGCTTAATCTGAATTTGGTCTCTAATACTTTAAAGTTCTCAGCTTCCACAACTCATTCCATTTCCATTGAAATCTTTGGTCCAATGGTTAGACCATAGAGGGGTTATTTCAGTTCTCTTCCTATCTGTGAACTCTGAGATATCTTCAGAAGAGCTGCTGACACTGAGCAGTAAATATAAATTGTTTCATTTTGTGTCCATAGTAAATAGAAATTTGTTACTAAGGAGTTTACTCCTTAGCAGGGCCCGCAGCTGATGGGGGTCCGCCATCATTTCCCTGTGTACCAGCCAAATGGTAGCGAAGATCCGCTGGCCCCGCCCACGTGACGTCACCGATGACGCCACATAGAGACGGGGCCAATGTGTGTGTCCCAGGCCAAACCAATTCTGAAGGCGGCCCTGCTCCTTAGAAAATATGCCTGCTTTTTTATAATAAATTCTCACTTATTGCAGTCATATTTATTTGTATTTACCAGGATGCTAAAACTGCGAGATCAAATGAAGAGTGTCTCATATGAATTAGAGAAAAACAACAGTATTATTGAGAGGTAAGCACATTTTGTATTCAATCATACCTGAAACTGCACAGTAATGCTACCATAATATATGCTATTGCAATCACTTTCCTCCCTGACTGATTGCAGTACATTCCTCCATAACACTGAATTATTTTTGCCGCATCACTCTGTGGAGAGTAAAGCGATTACCATACATGCGTAACAATTATATGTGTTACAACAACAAATACATCTTTTATAATCATACAATACATTTATGGATTAATAACGAATTTGGCACAACTTTAAAATGGTTAAATATTTAAGTCTAATATTATATTTATAGACGGTATAAGCTAAAATCTATTTTAGTAACTTAAGTGTGTTATTTTACACATTAAATTGTGTTTTAAGACACGACACTGTTACAATATGTACTTGTAACTCCTCTGTAGCGGAAGTGAAATTGCAACAGCCCAATCCTACTTCCCGCGCATTTATAGCACTTCAAGACCAACACAGTTTCAAAGTGTTTGATGGACACACTGTTTAATGAATAAATTGTACAGTATCTTAAATCCAGTAACTTACAGGATCCCAAGCAGCATGGATTCACTGGGGGAAGATCATTTCACACAAATCTTGTTGAATTTTTTGACTGGGTCAGTAAAGTATTAGATAAGGGGTGAGCTGTAGACATAGATTATCTAGATTTTATGTAAAAAAACAAGAAAACAAAAGTACTGTCTTGGTGCTTTGGTTTTGGTGGATCTTCACTCCGTGGAGCCGCTACCATTTCCCTTGTGACCGCTATCCAAGGAGGCCGCGTCAGGTGGTCGAGATGGTTAGTAGTGTTCCAGGATGCGAGATCTTCCTTTCCTCTCCTCTCCTCTTCTCCATGCAGTATTGATGCAGTATTGATGCCCCTAGCTTTTGGAAGTACCTCTGGCCTCCTTGGTGGATAGCGGTCACGAGGGAAACGGTAGCGGCTCCACGGAGTGAAGATACACCATGAGGTGGTGATTTGGTTTCTCTTTTTGATTTGAATTTTTGAGAATAGTGAAAGATATGTGACTGCCTACTTGCATGAACTGTTGTATTTGATCTGGCTATCCAGCACGTGGAAGGCCCTGAAGTGACGGAGGAAACCATATTTACCAACTTTTGCATACTGAGTATATTTTATCTCACTTGCATTTATACAATGTCTTTCTTGTTATGGAATATGGGGGACTCCATGTTATAAAGAGGAGTTAGTGTGTGTGTAATTTGTAACAATATATCCAGTAAGCTCCTGGTAAATGTTTCACTAAATTCACTAGGATTTGCTTGCGCTAATAATGAGTGACTATGAATGCCCATATTTACATTAATTCTCCTTTAACACATGCTTTTTATAGCAATTGGTTGCATATTGCAGCTACTATTTTAAATGTTTTTGCTGTACTTTGACAAATAAAATTATGATGTTGATTATGTGAAGTAATGGTGGATGTATGTGCACTGTACAAAGATGGTAGTCTTTTGGTTTTTGACATATGTTTCTCTTTTGATCGTTGAAGTAGCACCATCGCTTGGTTTATATAACCTATTTAAAAAAAAAAATTATATAGCAAGGTTTTAATATCCTTTATGGTGGAGTTGGAATGTTCACTGTGCAGGACACTCTTGTGTGTATATATGTTATCTAGATTTTAGCAAGGCTTTTGACACTGTGCCACATCGCAGACTGTTAAATAAGCAGGAAACTTTGGTATTGGACTTAAAGATAGTTCCATGGATATAATCTTGGTTATAGGATAGACAACAGAGGGTTGTAGTAAATGGAATCCCTTCTGGGGATGGTAAGGTAACCAGTGGAGTACCCCAGGGTTCTGTACTTGGACCAGTGCTATTTAATATCTTTATAGGTGATATTGCCTGTGGTATTAAATGGAAAATATGCCATTTTGCAGATGACACAAAGATATGTAACAGGGTAGACATGCCAGGTGGGGTACAGAAAATGAGGGATGATCTAGGTAGACTAGAGGAATGGTCATGAGTGTGGAAACTGCAGGTTAATGCCAAAAAAAATACAAAATCATGCACTTGGGGCATAAAAACACAAAAGCTTAATATGTCATTAATGGCACTACATTAGAAACTACTGAGGAGGAAAAGGAACTAGTAATCAGTATTTCATTTAACTTAAAGGTAGCCAAGCAATGTAACTAAGCAATGAGAAAGGCAAGTCAAATTCTTGGTTGTATAGGGAGAGGAATTAGTAACAGAATAGTATAATAGAATAGTGATGCTCATTTATAGATTGTTGTGTTCAGTTCTGGAGGCCATATCTCCAGAAAGACATAAATACATTAGAGACTGTGCAAAGAAGAGCAAATAAAATGGTCCATGGCCCATGTCACAAAACATACCAAGAAAGGCTAGAGGAACTAAACATGTGTGGCTTGGAGCAGAGAAGGGAGAAGGGGGACATGATAGCAGCTTTCTAATATATCAAGGGTTGTGACCGGCTAGAGGAGGGTACCATTTTTCAGAGGAAGAGGTGTAATAAAACACGAGGGCATGGATATAAACTGGAGGGTGGTAGATTCAGAGGAAAAGTTACTTCACTGAAAGGGTTATTGATTAGTGGAATAATCTCCCATCTGAGCAGCATGGTAGCTCAGTGGCTCAGTGGAGGAGCACTTGCATCTCACAGCGTTGAGGTCAATTGTTCAATTCCCGGACTAGGCCATATCTGTGTGGGTTTCCTCCGGGTGCTCTGGTTTCCTCCCACAGGGACGTATTCACTCCTAATAAGCTTTGGTAGATTTGCGAAATGACCTGCTAAGCATGCTACGCAGTACCACGGAGTAGTTTAGTTATAAAGGGGTGGCCTAATGCCTCTTTCTAACTAAAAGCAGTGGGATGGGGGAGGGATTTAGATTGGGGGATGCGGGGAGAGTCATTGTACGTGCGTAGTTTCCTTCTTAAGGTAAGATAAGGTAGCTCTATGGCATTTAAGTGGCATAAGGTACCTAAAAACAAGAGTTATGGGCTGCACCAGTGAGTTAGGTGCGGTTCTGTCCGCCCCTAACTCACTCTTAGGTGTGAATACAACCCACACTCCAAATACATACTCCAATTGGCTGCTGAATAAATTAGCTCTATTCTGTGTGTGTATGTGTGTGTGTGTGTATGTTACATAGTTACAGAGGTTGAAGACACCAGTCCATCAAGTTCAACCTATTTTGGATCTCCTGCGATCCCTATCTTTATATTTGAAGTTTAGCCATATGAAGCAACCTCCAAACTGTTGCAATCAAAATAAAATAAATAAATAAAAAATCCCTGCTAACCCAAGATGGCCGTCCTATTTCTCCCTGGCTCCACTACTGTCCTTCATTTAAATTAGCGGTCCTGGTAACCCTGAATGTCCTTTTCTGCTAAAAATGTATCTAACCCTTTCTTAAAGTGAAACTGCCATCACAACCTTTTCTGGCAGTGAATTCCATATCCTGACTGCCTTTACTGTGAAGTACCCTTTCCTTTTAATTTTAATTTATTTATTATTTATTTATTTTAATTTAATTTATAGATTGCATGCTTGTTTAGAATGTAGCTCCAATGGGACAGGGACTGATATGAATGTTAATTATTCTCTGTAAAGCATTATGTAATCTGATAGCGCTATATAAAACACTGTTAATAAATAAATAAATTAATCTGAGGTGGTTGAGGCTAACACTCAAACTAATTCTAGGATAAAATAGCGCCAGTATAGTTTTTTTTTTTGTCTCTTTATTTTGTCAGCAGTATACAACAAACTTTCCCCAAAAGGGTACAATAAAGAAGTAAAATAACCAAATAGACCAGTAGGGTATTTAACAGATTTGATGCAAATTAAGCAACGTGGAAAAAACAACGTAACATATGGATAGTACACCTATGAAGTTAAGAATGGAATAATGATTGATAATACTCTGAAAGTACTGCTGGGTTTTATTAGTAACTAATTAAAATAGAAAATAAATAAATAAAATATGGGAAAAAAATGGAGCCTAAAACAAAAAAAAAATGAAACTTGAATGAAGATGGATCTATAGAGGAAAGGGGGAAGGAGAGGGGAGAGGGAAGCGAGAAAGAAGGAAAGGGGAAAAGCAACCCAACTAACGGGGACCTTGATCTCATCCGCCAGGGGGAGAAAAGGGAAAGAAAAACGATACCAGCTAGAAATTGAAACAGAGCCTGGGAGTGTACGGTTAAAATGGGAGAACCAGGGTTTCCACAATTTTTGAAAAGAAGGGATAGTATTATGCAACAGGCTGGTTAAAAATGCCATAGAGGAAATGTACCAAAGCTTATTAATGATTGCCAACAGAGAAGGAGCTGCCGCTTTCTTTCAATCACTCGCTATTTGAAGTTTAGTAGCAGGCCAGTATAGTTTTAAATAAACAACTGGGCAGACTGGACATGGCTCTTATTTGCCATCACTTTCTATGTTTCTAAATACTTCTCCCTGTCCACCATGTGTACACGCTGTACCATTGAAAAGGCTTGCAGCATGCAATCCAGAATCGTTCATAGTGTGTTTCTATACGTAACTGCTATGTCCACGCATGCGCAGAGAGCCCATTAGTGTCTAGATTGTCTGTTTTGCATAATTCTGAATTTGGCCCAATGTGTGTTACTAGTTCAATAAATAGTAAAATGAAAGGAACTACAAGTGTGTTTATAAAGTAGATAGATAAGTCGCATTGAAAATGTCTTCTTTTTGTTAAGAAAAAAAATCATCTCACTGAAATTTATCAGATGAATGTTACCAAAGTGTCCGCGCGATACTAACTAGTGACTGCCATATTTGTGGGAACATACTAGCCAGGTCACATATGTATCAGTCTCACCGTCCGAATGTAGAATAAGGAGAAAATGGCACAGAACACTTTAAATACTAATAATAACTATTTAAATAAAGTATAAGGCTTCTCTCTTCTAGATGTGCTGTTTTACATAGTGCCTCTTTTCTGACAGGCCCATGTATGGGTTGGGGATGAAGCAGTGATTGTGCAGAATTTCCAATCAGTAGATTCAATGGCGAGACTGAGACTTCTCACACATTTCCTCAGCCGTCATTTTGAAGTGAAATAAAAAGTAAACAAAACAAAATAGATATGTTATGTTCAAAAAAATAAAAAAGAAACGCTGATGAGTGTTATTAGATACATTTTATTTGAACAATTAATTAATATAGATAGAAGGATCCATGAAAAAAACACAAAAAGCAATAACAAAACTTGACCTCTGATTGCTGGCTAACAGTTGCTATAATTTTAATAAATATACATAAAAAATACATAAATATATAAAAAAAAATACCAGTGCTAGAACATGTATCATAGACAGGAATGTTAAACATAAATGCTGTTATATGAGTACAATACTGTTAATCTACGACTACAATGATGTTAATACATAGTACTCAGTAAGTGTTAGAAACTACAGCTAAATAAAACACACTGAATAGATTGCCTGAAGCATGTTAAGACCACAGACTGTCTCCAAATCTTATTAAGCAGTAATTTGGAATGTATAGTCACTGTTAGGAAACCACTCACCAGGGCACGAAGTCTAACTGGGGCCTGGTATTCACTAGAGCCTCTAATGGTGAGGTTAGGCTTGGCTTCAGGACAACCAGCAGGTCGCAGCCCCCGGCTGGACAAGACAAGGGACCCAGTGAGGAGACAGACAAACACCGTGATGGACAGTGGACAAACTAGGTCTCACTAGCACGCACACACAGAACACAAAGGAAGTCAGGGGGCTGGAACACAGGAGGAAACACAAGAAGAATAAACAGCAATCAGCAGAAGGGCGGGAGGAAGGCAAGAAGGGAAAACACTGGAGAAAAGGGGTTAACCAGGAAAGGCCACTCAGGAATCAAACTGATCTGAACTGGCAGAGAACAGAACTGAGACAGCAAGACAGGCAAGGTAGCAGAAGCTATGACCAGCTACCTCTGTTTCAGGAAGCCAGCTATTTAAAGGTCCAGCCTCCAATCAGCTCCTGCTGTTAGACAAACCTCCAGGCTGATTGAAGTGTGCACTGATTACAGGCCCAGCTGGAGGCAGCTACAGAGAAAGAGAGCAGGAATGTAAACAATTACACGCTGCCAGTGACAGATTGACAGCGTGTAACAGTCACAATGGACACATATTTACTACAAATGGTCAGAAAACAGCTTCTTTTGGTAAGCGTCTCAAGCACCACATTACCATGATGGATCTGGATCCCAAATTTCTTGGTAAAAATTCTGACACAAGACAGGATGTTTCTAGAAGCGAAATCGTTTCCACTCTGTGAGAGGGAGGTGATATGTAATTAGTACAGGGTTTCATCCCTTACGTACTAATCTGATTTTCGCACTGTCCCCATGTTTGTGGAGATCTTAATGGTCCTGCAACGATAACTCCATATGAGCACGGGAAGTGGCACCCCTCGCAAGTACAGGAGTTAGGATCCTGTGGGGATTCAGCAGCTGTGGTTGTCTGTAGCTGGTCCAATGTGGTGGTTTGCGGGGAATCCTCCAATAGTGCAAGAAGTCCAAACAGCTAGTTACATATCATTTGCAATTCAGAGATAGATACCTAGATTGTATAGAGCTGCAGTGTGTGAGGATCCTGACTTGGTAATTGCAGTAAAGGGCTTATAACCCATATTGCCCCAGGAAAAAAACTGTAAGCTACTGTAGGTCTCAACAGCCGACACAGACTTGATTAGATTTTCTTTGGAGTTATAAGTCCATGTGTGGTGGAGTTATACATATTTTTAATACAGGGACACATGAATGTAATGGTATGTGATGGTAAATATAATGTTTGGGTAGTCATTTTACACTGTCTGCGTATCATTTTAAAAGTAACTTTAAAATCTACCAATTAAAAATCACTGTTGTCATTAGTATTTGGTAGTATTGAAGATTACTTAGACATTAGTAAATATATACTTTATAGAAGTTGTAATTATTATCATGCTCATAAAGGACCTGATACACACTTAAGAATGCGATGGGTTCCTAAATATACGTAACTAATGGCAATGAAACTCCCTCGGCACGCCCCCGGTTTTCAGGTTCTTATGTGACTTACGAGTGCCATACGGCTCCCTTAACTGTAGGTTCGCATTTGAATGCGTAGGGATTCTACTTAGGAACTTAACTGCATAACCGCACCTTCATTTGGTCATTTAAATGCCTCTCTCCACCCAAATCTTTGTATCTGCTGAGTTCATTATGCATGGAACGCCCATTTTTGCGTATGTTACTACGAACCTAGAGATTTTAAGTTCGTAGTGTATAAGCACGGAATTTGCAAACTTAAGTCCAGCGCAAATAGCGTATAAAAGTTACTACGCATGCGCAGTGCATCCGTTCATATATATACGCCCCTAAAATCAGAAGAATTCTTAAGTGTGAATCAGGTTCCTAATGTATATAATCATTTTAGAATGTATATTCAAATGTAAATGCATAAGAGGCTCATTCTTGACTACTCTCGTCTTTCTCAGGTTGAGTGTATCCTCATCTGCTGGAATCTGACTGGGATGACAAATGTTTCTGCTCACTAAACCTGGCCTGGCCTGAAAGTAACTTGAAGTGTACTCAGTGTAGAATTTAGCACAGTTGTGTGTTGTCGTTACATTGTTATCCATATACTTGATATAAGAGAAAGGAAAAGTGCCTTGGTTTGTGAGAGGACATCTACAACCAGATGAAGGAGGGAAGTATTCTGACATTTCATAGGGAATGGAGTATAAGAGTCTGGAGGTCTCTAAATCCGAGACCAGAAAAAAATAGATAAATCCCTGTAAAAGGATATAGTTCTTTTTCCTCACCATTCAGCGGAATGTTAATGTTTTTGTTTGGCTCAGAGAATTCAACAGAAGGCCAAATATACTTTCATGTTTTACAAATGATAAGTCCGCTTCCTGGTAGTTACCCTTTATAGTAAAGGCTTATAAGCAAAAATTATGTGTAACGGAAGATTTTTGACACAATGGTGCTCTTGGAATTAAAAGCTCTTTTCCTAAGAAAACGTCCTGGTTTGCTGGATACTCACAGTGAAAGGTTTCCTAAAGACCAAGTCAACATGTCTGCAGACAAAGACACTTTAGACTTTTATAAATTGCTACTATGCCAATTAACCTTCTTTATTATAATGATGTTTGTTATATTTTATTTACAATAGAGGATATAGGGAAAGGAACCTATTATAAATTCATATAAAATAATTCCTGTTTTCTAATTAGAAATTAATTAAACATGATTTATAAATGCAGTACTTTCCCCATAACCTGACACGGTATTACATGTACTTATTTTGTCCCTATTATAACCAGAGAATGAATTAACCACATTGGACAAGATCTGGCATTTTAGCATTCCATTTTTCCCTTCTGAGCATGCACACTCATCCACACAAAAAATGATAAAACAGCTTCCTACGGAGGAAAAGGCAAGGCGCTTTGTGCTCACAAATGAACAGTATTGGCGTACCGTTACACTGTGCCCTGTGTGATGAGCCGGACTTCTGAACCACCGCCATTTTACATTGCAAAAGACTTAAGGTTATAGGAAGTTCATTGCTGGGTGGGAAGTGCTTAGCAAATGTATGAATATGGTGCGATTGCGGCTTGTTTGTACCCTGTTCATTCTCACCACATTCTACACTGGTCGTGAAACATGTATTTACATTTTCTGTGTTTGATTCCTCCATTAAGAATTGGAACTGCAAATGCTCAGCCATAAAATGTAAAATTTTGGAAAAGTGTGAGTAATTAAGTATAAAATGCATTAACTTGATATGTAAACATTGTATAAATGTGTCTTTCCCTTGTGTAAAATTATTTTTACTGTACAGTTGATGTTTCTAACTTGAGTTTGTGATGATTGAAGTGAAAAATTGCCATGGTCACTCCACATGCATTGTCTCTATGCATAAGAGAAGTATCATCATGTGTACCAAAGAGCAGCAGTTTACAACTTGAATATGTTTATTATAAATGTTTTTTATATTAAAATGTCATAGTGTTCTAGTTGTGTGATAATGCTTTTTAGACTATGTATGTTCTGTGTTTTTTCTTGTCATGTTAAAACAGTATACATACGTGTCTATATGACATCTTTACATGCTACTTGATTTATCCAAGAATATATTGTTCAATGATAACTTAGCCATTGAAGGGTGTTTTTTCAGTTACATCTCTGATTTTGTTAGTTCAGCATAGCTGTATACAATAATTCATGCACATGTTGTTAAAGATTAATGACTTATTAAATTAATACAGGTTGCCTGAAATCCATTTCTTAAAAACTAGCAAACAAACAACAGTTGCTGCTATTTGACCAATTGATTTATTAATAATCCTTTCAATCATTCGTAACCAAGCAATCCTATTAGAATGCAGAGATTTCTACATAGCAACTGCAAACATTTACTTTTTAAATTGCCAATTTCTCTATTTAACATATCATATGTTATGGAGAAGAGAGAGAGGGGGCGCACAATGGTGTAATAAAGTTTTTATTGAAACAAATGGGCGGTGCAAAGATCATGCGTACCAGATAAAAATTGTTAAAAAGCATATAACAATCACTGCTTCACGATTGGTCAGTATGGTCTGTTACCGGTATCCAGCGTCTCGGATCAAGGTAATGGTGTAGCAAAACAGCGTCTGACCGCACGTGGAGACACCTCCTTACCAACGCGTTTCGTCATATCATATGTTATGCTAATAATCTTATAAGCCATTATTATGATTTAATTAAGTTAAAACTATTTTAGGAATAATATGTTAACGAATAAAAATTCCACATTTGCCAGCCACTGCTTTGCTCCTAATATAGTATCTTTGGGCCTGATCCAGACCTCCACCCACCGCCGTAGTTATGGCGGACGGATGCATAAGATTAACAGTTTCAGATGTTGCCCGGCCTAACTAGGGAAACTAGTCAGGATCAGGCGTCCCTAACTGTTGCATAGTTACGGTTGAGGGGGCGTTCCTTGCCGCAACTATGCAACAGTTAGGGAAGGAAGGCGGGGGGAGGTAGGGTAATGAGGGCGGAGGGCGGGTTTAGCCATTTACGCTCCTGTGCCCGGCGTAATTACACACTGTTACACCGGCTGAAGTTAGGGTAGCCTTCAGCAAACGTAACAGTGTGTAATTATGCCGGGCACATGGGGAGTGTCGGGGGGAGTGCATGCCGATACGCTGTGTATTAGTACGCACAGCGCATCAGCGTAGGCCTGGATCAGGCCCTATACCTCTAAAGTGCCCATACACACTACAATTTGGTTGTTCAGTCAAAACATTTTAAATATAATCTGCAAATTATTACATAAAAAAAAAGGTTGAACAACAATGTAACATATCTGATTTTAATATACTATCCACAGCCCAGTTTACTGAGAAATCCATCAGTGCCTACACAGCCCTCAGTTTACACATTGAATGTTTTTTCCACACTACATAAAATGTCTGCAGTGTCTGTGACACTAAGCAAAATACTAATATAAAAATAAAAAAGACACAGTATTCAAAAAAGTCTAAAATACACATTATATTCCAGACAGGCAGGGTGCTAATAGAATTTATTAGCTCTTTTTCATCTATTCTTCATTTTACCCTATGCTGGCCCCCTCTTCTGCTTGGGTAACTAGTTTCGATTTCTGCATTCATAGAAGAAGGCATAGTAGAGCCCTGTTGGTGTGGCGATATATAATGTATTATTATAATGTGGGGCCGGATCCAGACCTTGCAGACTCCATTCAGCATTTACACTGTCATAAAGTCCCAGTGTGGACTCTCCCATACCCTACTGTATCATTTATCTTGCTTGCGTAAGTCGGTGTCTGAATCTGGTCTGTGGTTATTAATCTAATGTGGGAGTTGGTATTTATTCAGGAGAAATTAACTTAATGTATGGAAATATAAATATAACATACATATAAAAATAGATATATCCAGAGTTCTCGGCTCTACAACTATACAGCCAATAAAAAAGCAAATATAAAGAAAAGTGGAAGCGAAAGAGCCACGGATGGCTTGAAACGTGTCACAGTGAGCGCACTTAAACCACCAGGACCCCATGAGAGATTATCAGTCCAGCAGTAATAACATGTGGAGACCACGGGAACCCGGGCCGTGGACTTCATATCACCATCGGTCTATCTCAGGATGTTCTGGTAGGTAGGGAGGGAAACTATAGGTGGAATTGTTTCATTTAGATGTTTTTTATAAGTTGTAAATGTTTAGTGTTTATATGTGTAGAGAATAAACTGATATTTTGTAGACATATTGCAACAGATTTTTTTCCTTTTGTCTCCCTCTCATAAATGATATTGGTGAAAGAGGAATGAATAACAGTGTTGGAGCCAAATCTCTTCATATCATCGTCATTTTAATATAGGCTGCCTGCCATCTGGTTTTATTTGTCTATAGTTGCTTTTTTATTGGTTGTATGATTGTAACGCCGAGAACTCTGGATATATCTATTTTTATTTGTGTGTTATCTAAAGTAGGGCGGTAGGCACCCACATCCAGAGTATTTGGCAGCTTACAGTGTTTTAGCGCTAGATACCTCTTTTATATATATTTTTTTTTCTAATAAATATAACATAAAATCCAGGATCAGGATCAGCAATTGGCATTACTGCTTGAGAAATTATCATTAGTTAGACAAAATTCAGGTAGGTAAGACTGAAAAGCCACATTACAAGTTTATGGGATTAAATTAACCCATGAGATATGCAAGTGTCATAGCTAGGAACATACAGGGAATGGTAGTGTAAAGGTGATAGGATGAGATGAATGTGGTCGCTTCTGCTGGAAATTCCACATAAAGTAAGCACAAGTGGAATGGGGGCATCAGAGTATTATTAATATTAACAGGTTTTTATATAGCGCTATCAGATTACATAGAGAATATTTCACATTCATATCAGTCCCTGACCCTACATCCCTTACATATACATACACACACACATTTACTCATACTTACCAGTATGATTTTGGTATGTGGGAGGTAACCAGAGGAAACCCACGCAGACATGGGGGGAACAAACAAACCTCACACTGATAAGTCCTAGTCCAGTAATCGAACTTTTGACCTCTGCGCTGTGAGACACATGTGCTACTCACTAAGCCACCTTGCTGTCCATAGAGTACAGTGCTATGTTACTTACTCTTTATCATAGCCTCAAAATGCATTAGCTGTGGTGTTGCAGGAACAGTGTGTACACTTGAGCAAAACCTTGTTGCAATGTTAGGGGGTCCTGATTAAGTTATGATTAATCTGTAATTTAGAGTTGAGCTTCCGCCTCTCCTTGCATTCAAACATGGTTTTGTCCAGGTCTACACTTGCACCTGTTTTGCCCTTACTCTCAAAATTTGAGTCAGCCCCAAAGTGTTAAAGGGGAAAGGGAGAGAGATGTGTCCCCTCTCCATTAAATTTCTGACTCCTTGCACCCCCTCCATTACACACACCCTCCATGTGTAATGAAGGGGGTGCAAGGAGTTAGAGGTGTATTGGAGAGAGGGAACAACGAGGTAGGTGTGAAGGGAGATGTGTAATGTAAATGGGGACAGAGAGGGTGATGCGTAATGTAAGGGGGTAGAGAGAGAGAGACGTGTAATGTATAGGAGTGAGATGTGAAAATGTATTGGAGACAGGAAGGGTCCATGTGTAATGAAGAGGGATCAGGGAGGCAGTGTAAGAGGGAGAGAGATGTGTATTAAAGTGGAACCAGACTTTCAATGCAGTAGGAATCAACATAAGACACAAATATAAGAAACCAACAATTAACATTCATGTAAGTAAAAATAGCACTTCCTGTTAGGCAACAGTTGTCACGGAACATGCTCACCTTGGCCCAGGAACACTACACTACAGGAGGGTGGGTTGGGGCGCTGTACCATTGGCCCTCCGGGTGCCATTAATACACACTACACCTCTGCTTTCCCAGCATTCAATCTGATGGATTTCCCAGGCCTTTTACTTCACCATTCACCCTTGATGAGCTCGCTTCACATCTAAACCCTTATTTGAAGGACTCATGACTTAATTAACCACACTATTATGACAGTTACCGGCACTTAATTAGGGTTGCAGTGCTGTACTCTGACACCCTTTTCCCTCTTGTATTTGCTTCATTAATATTCTACTAAAGGACTATGTAGAAGGGAGAAAAGGAGATGTTAAATATTTGTGTAAACATTTCACTTTCATTTTTACCAAGAACTTTGTACTGCGCTGCTACCACTGTCAGACTCTCCCCAATTAACTTAACACTGACCCTTTAGGGTTCACTTTAAATCCACAAGGGGGTACTGAGCTAGCGTCAGAGAAACTGTTACAGAGGTTGGTGTGAGTGGAAAACAAGGACGTCAGACCACCAGTGAATAATGGCCTATATAATTATAGCAGACCCAGGCAAATTAAATGTAGGTTGTTGCATAGTAAACAGCAAATAATACATTTTGCACTTCATCTACAGCATTCCATGTTGCAACGTCAAATAGAATTCCCTAATATGCAGAGGAACATTTTTTTTAATGGAAGCTATTTAATTTTGCATAGAGATGACTAAGTGCTGTGCAGAGGGTATCATTTAAAATAAATATTTAAAAACCATATGTGTTTGAAAAATCAAATGTGTTATTAACTGTAGTGCTGCGAACTAAATATTTTTTATTTATGTTATAAATGTTAATATTTAATTAATAGAATATTATAGACAGTGGGAGCATTTAATATAACTAATGTGTTGGTTACATTAAATCCAGCAAGGAAACTTCAGTATAATGACTTCTATCAGTACTGCCTCTCTGTGCTGATGCTGTGGGTGGCACAATATGTTATTAGTTCATCTTGCTACTAAGGGGTTACAGGACTGAACTGATTGGAAAAACTGAAGATATTTGACAGTGTGAAGGGGGAGAGGAAAGTACACACATTGGTCCCTGTGTAACACTGCCTGGTTTTAGGTTACAGCCACTCCACCCTTTTATCTTATCTTACAGAAATAGAAAGTTTTTTTTTCCTAGAGCTGTAGAGAGAAGACAGAGAGATGGGAAACTTGGCTGAGAAATCTGTCTAATAGCCAGTGCAACCTACAGTAGAAGCAGTTTGCTGCCTGTATTCCATTGCTGCTTTCCTATTGACTGTCGTGACAAGGATTGCAAAGATGCTAAATCAACAAACGGCTTTCCAAATCAGTACTGAGAGCAATAAGGGACCCTTTTATTCATATATCAAGCCTTTTGATTATCTCTACAGTGATTGTATCCATTCACCTTCCTTTGAAGATACTTGCTTTTAATTCTTGTGCTTTTCATATGGACTGTCAAAATTTTCCATTGATTCCTCTGTTAAGGGATCATTATGATGATATGCAGGAATCTACCGCTCTCTTTCATGGATGCCTGTGTGGATCAAATTCCATAAGTCGGATATATAACCAGAATGGCACATCGGAGGCCAGAGACTCCAGCTGCCTGCTTTGGAGTTGTGACAAAAAAAATTCGAAGCCTGTTTCGGCACTTTCCAAAGTCAAAGTCCTGGTCAGAAGGCTTGCAGCTTCTCCCAACACCCAACCATGAGCTGCTGATAGTGAGAGGTATGTGTGTGCGAACTTATGCTGAGAGAGCTGCACGCTGCAAAGTCTCCACCATTTGTAGATTGTATTACCCTATTTAATATTTGCTTTATTACATGTTGTACATCTTAACTATTTCTTTATATTTAACTATCACATTTTAATACAAAATTAAGTCAGTTTATACTATAAATATTATTATGGATGAAAGAAATGCTAATATAGTATACACTCTATACATTTATTATTATAAACTTGTATAATATGAGCCTTTCTACATGATTGTGTATTAAATAAAATAATATACAACCTGCAATATATGTATAAAATAATTGTCACCTTGGAGTTCTAGCTCTTTTAGGCCCTGCTTCACAACTAAGAAGCAGCTGCTTCTTAGATGGGTATTTTTAAGAATTTACATACTGCGCATGTGTAGTCATGTTGACTAGCAATGTATGTAGGTAGGATTTTGCCTGATCCAGACCTATGCCGATGCGCTGTGCTTACTAAAGCACAGCGTATCGGCGTTCACTTTCCCTGAAACTCTCCTTGTGTGGGCGTTTGGCCCCTTCCTTACGCCGGCTGCAGGCTACCCTAACTTCAGCCGGCATAAGGAAGGGGCCATACACTCGCACAGGAGCGCTCCCACCCTCATTAAACTAGCTCCCCCCGCCCACCTACACTAACCTGAACGTAGGGACGCTGGGGGACGTCCCCTCCCGCGTCCCTACGGCGCTGCTACGTCCCTACGCTGCCATGATCGAGCGTTGCCGTAGCGACGCCGGGCAACATCTGCACGGCGCATGCGCAGATCGGCTTTGCAGGATCAGGCCCGTAGATTCAATATCGGGCCTGATCGGATCGGATCCTCACTTAGTAATGTGAGCTTACTTACGCATGCAAAGTGCAATGCGCCCTCCAGATGTTACATTACTTTTATTAACGTAACTTCCATGGTACAGAACTCATTTTTGTACAATGACTTTTAAGTTACAAGGGGCTGTGCTTCCCACTTACGAGCGGATCAGCGTTCATCCGCAAGTGTGACTTAAGGCGTAAGAGAGACAAGGGAACTTCACTCCCTCTCTTGTGCACACTACCAGACCCCGCACGTACAGAAAATGTGTGTTGGTCTGGATCCGGTCCTTAGTGATGTAAGCAAGAAGGGGCGTGCCAGTGCAGCCTCCATAAAAAGGTAAGTAAAGTGGGTGGGGGGGGGGGCCATTTAAAGTGGGTGGGGGGGGGGGTCATTTTAATGAGGCTGTCTGGGCGCAGTTTGGTACTTCTGTGCGTACTTTCCCGACTTAAGAGAGAAAATATGCTGTGGCGCTCTCATGTACCTTTAGGCACCTAAAAACAGGGGAGTGTCGTGGGAGGTCAACTTATGTGCGGTAAAATGCTAAACCATAGCTACTTAATTCACAACTTAAGTGTGAATCCTGTCCTTAGTGTGCAACTTTTTCTGTGGTCACGGAAGTCTATGGTAATGCGGTATAGTATATTTTATGGTAGGCCCCTACATTGTCCTATTCCTATATTGTATCTATCCCAGTGCTTAAAATGGGGCAGTACTCAGTGGTATACTATACCATGACTTCTTTTACTGATTTTGACCACTGATGTATCCTCAATGAGTTACTAACTTATTCGTTATTATGCAAAATATTTATGGATGAGGCTCATCCATAAATATTTAGCATAATAACGGATAAGTTAGTTATAGTATTGAACATGTTTTGGTTTGATCTGGCATCACTTCTAAACAGATGTGGTTAGTCTAAGATTGGACATAACTTTCTAGATTGAGTGACAATATAGTAAAGATCTGTGTTGCAGAATATTTATATTGCCTTCTATTTTCGCCTTGCAGATACCCTAGGAACAAGGCTGAAGGGGATTGCCATTAGGTTAATATTTAATGTAAAAATAGTTATAGTTTTACTGTTTGCTCCTGGTACTAGGACTTGCAATGGTGGGGTCATGAAACATGCCACCAGGGTGTAAATGAGCACTTTCCCTTCAATAAAAAATGGAAATACTGGCTGCACCTAAAGCATATTCTTCCAAAGTATCCCTGAAGTCGATACAAGGTCCTGATTGTGACCTGACTTTCCATGCACCACACTCCCAGCGCACGGGGCCTTTGGGGCAACTGCAATGGGTGTTTATTAACAATACTGAACTCTTCAGTAACTTTTCCTATATTAGTGACTTCAAAATAAAAATCATTTAGACGCATGCAGTTAAAAGCATGCTACTTACTTAACCCTACTGACTTTGGACTGGTCTTTGTTTTCCGATCCCAAGGAGTGGAAAAAGGCTGCATTTTGTTTGTGCGCATGCATACACACCCCACTTTCATTACAGATCTGGATTCTCCTGATCCAGACTTACACACAGTAATGGAAGTGTTTCCGGCAGTGGGGCAGGATGCATACAGTGTGTATTGCTAGGTGAGAAGGGGGAGGCATTTAAATTGTACACCCTATACAGACTTTCGCATCGTCCATATTTTAAGTGAGGGCATCACAGAAAATGGTAAGGTACGAGGGGAGAGGTTCACCATTGCATGCTTGGGACTCCGCTGCCTCTGTACTCAGAACACTAGAAAGCAGAGGTCCTTTTCGGTTGTTAATGTTTCTACTTTCTTTCACACCAATTTCATAACATTGACTACATTCATATTCATTGCAATTTTGTTTCAGTGTTTCCTAAAATGTAACATAAAAATCCTATTCTGAGACACTATGTATAGACCCTCCTAGAACAAGTAGTAGGCCCAGTTCTTCTAGATATACATTGCCAACTACACTGCAGCAAAGATGGTGATGGAATAAAATAGTGACTACCAACATTTCATTAAGACTGCTAGAAGCTTCTAAGTAGTTGGGATAATCAATGGGTTGTGTAACAGCAGAAGAAAGGTCACAATCTCTGCTGCTGGGCTCAGTTACATGCAGAGACTGGTGAGAAGACAGAGCTGCTTATCGATTAATTAGACCTGCTTGTTCAGTAAAACAATGAAATGGCATTGACACACGTTCCTTTCTCCGTGATCAATGTAAAAGTGTTTTATGTTCCCTTTTTTATTATTGATGTTGAGTTATTCATAGTTGCTAATTTATTTTAAATGTGAAAAATAAACCTTATATTTTTACTGGTAACCATGGTTGCCTACTTTTGCAAATGAATATCAGGGAGATTGTAAAAGCACTATCAAGGTGCTCCACCAAAGGGGTGTGTCCTGTAGCACCAAAGGGGTGTATCCTGTGAATAGCCCCACCCATAGGTGTATCTAGCACTGCCAGGAAAACTATTTTACAATAATAAAGGCAGTATTTATTGATTATTAAATGGTCTGTGAATACTTTCATTACTATCTTTATAGAAAAGCTAAAGTGACGCTGCAGCTGATTAACAAGATTCTTTCATTACATCTTGGCCTCCATGAAATTGGTCATCTCCATAGACCTCAATGAATGAAATTAGAATCAGGGAGATTACCAAACACTTCAGGGAGTCAGGGAGATCACCCAATCTTCAGGGAGTCTCCCTGATATTCAGGGAGAGTTGGCAACTATGCTGGTAACCCTGTCAATGATTTAATCATTTAAAAATGTTGGTGCAATATGCACTTGCAATATTGTAAAATAGCAGAACCTCCAACATGACCCATTCCATGAGGTCCATTTCTGAGCTTCCAGAAATCAGTTACTATGGTAACCACCAGTGTTAAAGAGAAAAAAAAATTTTCACACACAATAGTTAATTCATTAAAACCAGATGAGTGACAGTTGGAAGCTCAGGAACAGAGTATTTTGTACCTAATAGAATGGGTCATGTTGGAGGGTCTGAAAGAGTTGTGTTTTCATTGCAGAGTATTTGATGTATTAATATGATAAACACATTCATTATGATATTTGTGATTCACTTAGTTGCTATAGTAACTCAGGAACACTATCATCATTACAGAAGGGAATCTTGGGCTCTTATGTAAAGGCTTTCATGCCTGCTGTTACTATGGCAACATGCCAGCCACAGAGATGGAAACATTTACACAGGAGTAGTTTGTGCCAGACTCTGTATTGCTTATAGGCTTTCCCTCATCTATGAAATAACCATGCTATATGAAAGCTCATATATTCTTTTTTTTACCTCTTTACAACTTAAAATGCATATTCAGAAATTCTCTACTGTTTAAATCACTGCAACACATCTTGTAAGGTTGTTTGGCATGTCAGTTTGTTAGCTCTTACAGTTTTTGACAGTGGATTCGATCCAGACTTAAGGTCACATTCCCTACATTAGTCCCTCGCACGTACAGGCCTCTTACATGCAGAATCCTGCCTTAAAATTTCCACATTCAGAAGGCCACATACAGAATGGACGATCATATGTAAGGGCTATGGAACGCCCTGCATTCCTATGCTCACCCAACATCCATATCTTGTATGCATGGTATGTGGGCCCACCCTGCATGTGGAGAGTAAATTCTGCATGGAACACTGTACCAACCAGCTGCATTCTGATGCAGAATACACAGTACTGCGATTGTGCAGAACAAACTGGCACACAACAAACTTATGCACAAAGGGCCTGATTCAGAGATACGATTTCCACGGCACTTAGGAGCATATATTTAAGATCTTAGAAAATTCGCATTACTGCGCATGCATAGTAATAGTGCAACGTCGTCTACGTAGCGGTTAGGAGCGTAAATTCGCTAAGAGCGTAAGTTTGAATCGATTGCAAGCACTTA
>WWET01000247.1:626429-657011 GCA_011038615.1 Limnodynastes dumerilii | reverse complement strand
GATTCCATTAAAGTCTGGGTATTTTTTTTCACTGGCTGCATTATTTCAACAAAAATAAGATTTTCGTAGGTTAACAAACACAGCGAACAATTGAATGACAAACAATTGAATTGCGTGAAGCAACGAGTGCCGTACTCCCTTACCCCCATGCGCGCCGCCTCCCGCCAACGCTTTTGCATAGTGCGAGCCAGCAGATCGGGTTCAGTGCGCTTGCCGAGTGTGTGTGAGGCGCACGTCATTGGCTGCGGCCCGCCACTGTTCCCGCGTAATACAACACGCCTAACACATTTAACTACTGAAATAAGCACTGTCAATGAAAAAGTACTAAAATACGCAATAACGCTATAAAAATAGTGTTTTATGCATTTGCATATGCAAACATGCAAATGCATATAATCCGATGTCTAGTGATTAGTAATCTTGTGTTATGACACAAACATGCTCTCTTTATACAGTATATGGTTACATGAAAGAGTGCTGTATACAATGGTGTTGAATTTATCCCTGAACTGTGAAAATAAACAAAATTGTCTGAAAGACACAGAATGAAGCCAGATGTACGAAGCAATATGTCTGAATTGGTGAGGAAGTTTGTAGGAGAATATAAACAATACATTAAAATTAAGGTTATCTGCATTAAGCCTATAAATTGATTACATGAAATGTTCAAAAGAAACAAAAGTAGATTTATTTTCCCTTGGTAACAAATTAATTTACCTAGTAGAGTCTAGAACACAGCTAGAATATGACTGGTTGCTATCAGCAACATTTTCAATTCTATAGTTGGCCATACACTAGAGTGATTATTGGCCCAAACACACAATTATCGTGGATTGGGCCAAATATCACTTCAGTTTGTAGGAAAGATTTTTTTTTTAATGCCGATAAAACGCTCCAAAACTGCTAAAAAATTATCTCATTGATCGGAATTCCCGATTGATAATTGGACTCTAGCTACGATTTTTGGAGGTACCTAGTGCTCTGCCCTCTCTCCCTCTGTGTAAAATGACTACTGGACAGACATTTACCACAGAGGGATAGAGGGCAGAGCACTGCAGAATCCCACACACTGACAGGCTGCTGCGCTGTGTCCTCTCTCCATCTGTCTGGGTATACTGCACTGCATACCCAGACAGAGGCAGAGAGGACACCGAACAGCAGCCCGTCAGTGTGAGTTTTTCCCATTGCTAAAAAAAATTTTTTTGCAGCCAACCAATAAGCTAACTGCATGGGTCTCCTGTCAAGATTGACAGGAGACCCAGCCAATCAGAGAGAGACTGCAGACAGCCAATAGGCTAGCTGCAGGCTCTCCGGCAGAGATTATCACCCCCAGCCTCTGCTGTGTGTGGTGCTAATATCGGGACCTTTCCCCAGGGGAAAATCGTCCCTTTTATCGGCAGCCACATGCTGGGAGCAATAATCTGTCTAGTGTGTGGCCAGCTTAAGATGTTTTAGTAAATCTAAGTATGTGGTCACACATAAGTGCTTAAATCTTATATCTAGTTTTATCATGATGACAAGCAATAAAACTGCAAAAACTGCATTCTATTTTTATACACAGGTAACAGATTATCTCGTCATTGGGAATGTCAGAGCCTTATACAGCTTGAGCAAAGTGATGGAACTGCGCCTTTATCCCGGGAGAAAACATTAAGCCTACAACTTGACAAGGTAACCATTTCTGCATTCTTTATTGCTCTGTTACCAGATACTTGTGCTATTTTCAGCTCAGTGTTCTGAATCTTATTTTTAGAAAAGCCTATAAATTATTTATTGTTCAGGTAAAGAATGAAAAAGTATCCTGCCTCTTTATCATTCATGTTGCTCTGTCTACATAGTGCACTAAGCACACACCACAAATGACAGTTTCCCACCAAGCTCTCCTAGCAACACCATCTGTTTCCATGACTGAAAGCAAACTGATTCTGCAAGTAGTGATGGAAATCTCTGCAAGCCAAATATTGGGTGGTATATATCAATATGCTCCAAGAAACAAGAATTTCTTTCTACAGCTGGTTTTAAATCAACATTCAACACCCTTTGTTCACCCTTTAAATAGCAAGTCAAGGATATTTTAAGTATGCATTTTATAGTCCTGTTTATTACTTATACCGTATACCTGCCAATGCCCTATTCAATATGTCCCATGAACTTAAAATAATTACAGATACCTTTACAGAAAACAGAAAAAAATGTTAAATCTGAACACAAACAAAATGTGCACCTAACAGCAAATCAGATGGAACCGGATCTATGTTAGGAGAATGCTCACCAGGGCGAGGAGTCTAACCAAAATCTGGTGTTCACTGGAGCCCCTGATGGTGGGGACAGGCTGGGCTGCAGAAAGTCCCAGGTCGCGGTCCCCGATGGACACCTCCTATGCGTGCGGGTAAGGACACAGATAACGAACAGAGACACAGGTGCCACAGAACACCACAACGACAGACACAGGGGACTGACACTCACTTAAGCACACCAGAAAACACTGACTAGCAAATAGAGGCAGGGAACAAGGAGAAGACAGGAACACAGAAGGAACAAAAGGGTCAGGCAAGGAATGGGCACTCAACAATCAAGATAACAGGCAAGGCAAAAGAGGAGAGAGAGAAGAAGGAGAAAAGCACGGGGCAGCAAAGCTATAACCGGCGGGGGAAGCAAGTCCCCGCCATTCTATTTACAGGGAGGCTGGCCAATCAGGAGGCAAGGACTGAACCAGCCTCCCTGAGCTAATTGGATAGCGTCCCGGCTGCTAGCGAGACAGCTGGGACTAGGAAGTCATAGACGCGCTGCGGCTGTGGGCAGGAGGCGTTCTGGCTGCCTAGCAGCCAGAATAGTTGACTGAGGGACCCAATCGGAGCCAGAGAAGGAGGTAGCGGCCGGATGCATGATTAATTTTCATACCATCACGTGACGGTATGCAGGGAACAGAGAGACGCGAGGAGGAAGATGGTGCTGGCCGGAGCGAGGATTGCGGTAAGAAAGTTACATGTAACAGTACCCTCCTTAATGAGGGATTAGGATACCCCTAGGACCAGGCTTGTCAGGGAATTTCCTATGAAATTCATTAAGAAGCTTTCTAGCATGGATGTTTTTGATAGAGATCAATTCCCTTTCTTCTGGGCCATACCCCATCCAATGGACCAGATACTGAATCTGGCCATGGAACCGTCTGGAGTCCAGAATCTCCTCAATCTCAAATTCCTCTTGGCCCTGAACTTGTAAAGAAGGAGGTTTGGAGAAATGATGGGCAGGATACTTCGTACATTTCTTCACTGGTTTAAGAAGAGAGGCATGAAAGGTGGGTGGAAATCTCAGTGCACTAGGAAGCGTCATCTTGAAGGCGACTGGATTGATTCTTTTAATAATGGTAAATGGACCAATGAAACGTGGACCTAATTTCCTTGAGGGTTGCCGAATCTTGATATTTTTAGTAGACAGCCACACCTTGGGCCTGATCCAGACCTACGCCCGCGAGCGTAGTGTTTGATCGCCCGGGCGTATAAACTTTCACGCCCATGACACTCCCATTGATTGTACCGACTTACGGCGGCTGAACCCCACCCAAACTTTTTCAAGCCTCCGTGCTCGTTGTACAAAACACACGCCCTTTGGGCGAAAAATACGCTCAAAATACGCTCGCTGTATGCTCATGTCCTTCGGACGACCGGAAGTTGTCATACTGCACATGCGCAGTGCGTTTTTTAGCCCGAACGGCGTATGATCGCTTGCGGGCGTAGGTCTGGATCAGGCCCCTTATCTCCAACCCTGAAATTGCATTTGCATCGATGACTATCCACTCTGGCCTTCTTGAGAAACTGCTCCAACATCGGAGGCATCCACTTCAATAATAAAAGAGAGTCTTGGATTAGGATGACATAGCACAGGAGTGGTGGTAAAGGCTTTCTTGAGAGCAGTGAAGGAATCCTTAGCATTCTTAGACCACTTGTCATGATCAGCCCCTTTCTTGGTTAGATCCGAAATAGCAGAAATGAGTACAGAATAGCCTTGAATGAACCGATAATAGTTCCTGAATCCCATGAAGCGTTGACTAGCTTTTAAGTTAGATGGTTGCGTCCAATTCAGAATTGCACTAACTTTGTCAGGGTCCATGGAAAATCCCTCAGGGGTAATGACATAGCCGAGGAAAGTGACTTTAGTGACATCGAATAGGCACTCTTCCAGCTTGGCAAAAAGGCAATTCTCCCTGAGCTTGGAGAGCACTTGGCGTACATGACAGAAATGTTCCTCCAAGGAAGAAGAATAGATGATAATGTCATCGATATACACCACCAAAAATCTGTTAAGGAAATCTCATAATACATCATTTATGAGGTCTTGAAATACGGCAGGGGCGTTACAAAGGCCGAACGGCATGATGAGGTACTCATAATGACCTGACTGGGTATTGAAGTCCGTCTTCCACACATCGCTGTCATGATTACGGATCAGATTATATACTCCTCTCAAATCAATCTTGGTGTAGATGGTAGCTTCCTTAAGTTCATCAAATAAATCCAAAATAAGAGGAATGGGGTAAGTTTAACGCACAGTGATCTTATTGAGGGCCCTGTAATCTATAAAAGGTCTTAAGGACCCGTCCTTTTTTGCCACGAAAAGAAGCCTGCGCCGACAGGAGATTTAGAAGGTCGTATAAATCCCTTCTCGAGGTTCTCCTGAATGTATTCATTCATGGCTTCAGACTCAGGACAAGAAAGAGAGTAAAATCTACCCTTGGGTAGTTTGCTTTCCGGAACCAGATTAATGGCACAGTCATACGGACGATGAGGTGGAATGGAGTCAGCGTTGCTTTTACTGAAGACATCAATGAAGTCTGTATACTGAGGCAGAAGACGATTCTCAGTGGCAGAGACGCACAGCAGGGGAACCTTGAGACACGAAGAGCATTAGTCCTTGTTCCAGTGGCTAATCTCGCGCTTAGCCCAGTCGATAACAGGATTGTGTCTTTTGAGCCAGGGATGTCCCAGAATCACAGGAGCGGAATGACAGTTGATGAGTAAGAACTCTAATTCCTCCACATGACAAATACCCACTGTTAAACGAACAGGAGACGAAACCTTGGTGATTATTTCCCCAGAGAGCTTGCCATCCAGGCCGCAGGCAGAAATGGGTGGAGAGAGTTCACAGACTGGAATTCCGAGAGAGTGCGCCAGGGTATAGTCCAAGAAATTCCCCGCTGCTCCACTATCTCAAAGTCGTGTCCCTTAAATGCCAATTTGGCAGGGACAATGAGAGAATTTTTAAAAGAGATTAAACTTAAATCCAGATGGACCTCTTCCAAATCCACTGCGTTTTCCGAGGAGGACTTTTTCTTCGGGCATTGATCCGCCATGTGGGCTTCACTCCCACAGTAGAGACACAATCCTAAGGTGCAGCATCTGTTCTTTTCTTGCCTGGTGAGGCGGTAAGTACCAGTTTGCATAGGCTCCTCCTCAGAAGGTGATCCAAAGAAAGCAAGATCCACAGGAAAGTTCTGGGTGACTCCTCTCTCCAGACGTCTTTCCATCAGGTGGCGGTCAATCTTGATCGCTAGCAGCATCAGATCTTCCAAAGATGTGGTAGTAGGATACTGCACCAGGGCATCTTTAATAAGACTCCACCAGGCCAGACCTGCATTGGCTACGGAGAGCAGGATCGATCCATTGGGAGAGAGTCGCCCAACATCTGAATTCGGAGGCGTATTCCTCAGCCATCCTTCTCCCTTGTTTAAGGGACCACAGATGAGCCTCAGAGGTAGCGTCCTGATCTGGGTCTTCATAAAGCAGACCCTAGGTCTTAAAGAATTCCTCCACACTTTGGCAAATGCGGAATTTACTCCTGTCCACAGAAAATCAATCCGGAAGGTTCATTTCAATGTCCGTGACTGAGATTACGGGAGGTTGTGGAGGAATGGCTGGGGGGTTGGGTACAGATCGAAGTCTCGCGATGGCCCCCTCCTGGGAGGTCACCTTTTCTGTTAGAGCTTGGACCATCTGCCCCAGGTTAGACACTTGGGCAATGAGGGCATTGATGGTGTCTGCCGTATTCTGTTCCATAATGTACTGGCCGGTTATAATGTTAGGAGAATGCTCACCAGGGCGCGGCACCTAACCAAAATCTGGTATACACTGGAGCCCTTGATGGTGGGGACAGGCTGGGCCGCAGAAAGTGCCAGGTCGTGGTCCCCGATGGACACCTCCTATGCATGCGGATAAGGACACAGATAACAAACAGAGAGGAAAACCCAGGTGACACAGAACACCACAATGACAAATGGTGCAACTAACAGGGGGCTGACACTCACTCAAGCACACAAGAAAACACTGACTAGCAAATAGAGAAAGGGGACGAGGGAACGGTCCTGCGGCATGTAACAATCTAGACTTAGTAAAATGGCTGATTTGGTAAGCTGTGCATTCGTGAGTGGATCCAGAGTTCCATCTGGTACTATTAATGATGGTAGAACGGTAGAGGGCAGGAAGAGGAAGCACTTCTCTTGTGTGGGAGGGGGTAGTATGTAAATAGTATAGTATGCACCCTCCGTAATATCCAGACTTCTGTGCCCTCTACATTTTAAGTTTGGACAGCATGGATATTTTTAATCCATACGAGCAAAGGGAATGGCCTCCCCTCGCCCCCACACGTAAGGCTAGATCCAGCGTCAGGGATCCAAAAGCACAAAAGTGAAAGTCTAGGAGCGGCCCTACATCCTTAGGGTTAAAAAATGTAAACTATATGTAGCATGTTTGTAGTGAATGAAAGATGACATTCTTCCTTTATGCCTGTCACAATATATCACCATGACAGATGCAGTTACAGCACTCACAGCATATTAATCAAATTCTGGACAGACCGTATCGTAGCTCGCTTTAGATGTTTTTGTTTGTACAGCATTTGTTAAAGTTGCTATGATTATTATAACAGAATTTGATGTAATGAGAACATGTCTAAGTGTAAAAGGTCATTCTATTAAACATAATAAAACCCCTATGTTTTAGACACGTGTTTTAGAAACATAACAACACAAAATACACTATTCTATAGTGGAAACTAAGTACACAACAATAACATAAAATTATTCTTTTTTTTACTTATTATCTATATTACAAACTATTGTTGATTGAATGGATTGATAACGTGTATAATGGTAATAAAGTAGTTCCAGGTCTTTAAATAGATTTATTCCTTCTGCAAGCCATTATAGATTATTGTTGGAGTGTGAGAAAGATGCTGATTAATGCATTATAACAGTTGCCATGGCTATTGCCATATTAATACACCTGTGAATGAGAGATTTTATGTGTGGGTGGTTGAACGTGGGCAGCAGCTGCTGTGTGCAATGGGCAAATCTTGATTGTGGCATGGGTTGCTCATGACATCTATTATGTAATAGATATGTAAGGTCTCAGATCAGGTATTATAGGTCTTTTAGGTTTTAGAATCAGCAAACAGTATTGTTGTTGAAAACTATTGTAAATTCAAATAATCTGTTAGTAAAATTCTTTTAGAATATTTAATGATGTGGCAACAGAATAGAGATTGTATAGATCACATACACATTATTATACATTTGCCACCCAGTTGTAGATCAAAGGTATAATGACCACAAAGTGACATAACAGCAACCCCCCTCTTCCCTCAACAACTTATTACCTGTGTTATAGGTTCCCGAATGTGTGGTACATTGGGGCTGTCACTCACACACACACAGTTGTGTTGTGTACAACACTTTTAGGGCTTGTACTATACACAGTAAAACAATTTACTTCCTAATGTCAATATTTTAAAAACTTTGGACAGGATCCAGGGATCCTGAAATCTGATTCTTATATGATCAGATCCCCCAGCAACAGCAATGTCCCCGCATACATGCATTTGCTCTTCTCACCACTCCCCTCATATAATTAGGCTTTCGATACTCGGGGCCTACTTGAACTTTTCCACTTACACAAATGACAAAGTGTACAGTGCGGAAGTCTGGATGGCACACAGAGAGAGAGCATTGCTGAACATTGTGATACCAAAGCACGTTCACTTGCCATTGCAGTCCAGCCAACCTGTTGGAAGGTGTCAGAAGTGTCATTTATCTTAAGTCTGGAAGAGTTGCAATGTGTTCCAATAAGGTTGCTGAAACGAATGCCAAAATAAGGGGATTCCAGAGATCTGAATCTGTTCTTTTGTCCTAATATGGCAGAGTCTATGGTAATATGTTCAACCACTTAGACAGCTCTAGATGACTACTCTGAAAGCAGTTTTCCTGAGCAACCTTCCTGAGTTATGGTTTGAACAACACCTGCCCTTAGCTGGGTACACACTGAAGTACACTCTGAAGTTTTTAATGACTATCCAACATCTGTAGTAATGATTTGGGATACCCTCTGTACACACTGCTCCCTGTGGATCGATTTAGAAACTGTTCAAATACTTGCTACAGTGATATGCTTGCCCGCAATGTGGCCTTATAAATGAAATATGAATCATTGCTCTGAAGATCATGGTCCGGATTCACAGTTACGTAGTTTTCGTCTTACGTACGTTGTAGCTTATTTACGCTATCTACGTACCATTTCTGTACGTAGATTGCGTAAGCGCGGTCTAAAGACATGCGTCGTAGCTCAATTCTTAAAACAATGTACGTAAGACGAAAACTACGTAACTGTGAATCCGGATCCATGTGTGAGCATACACTAAAGTTTTCTCCAGGCATTGGGACATCAAAAATCAAATCACACGATGCAATGCAGCTTGAGATGATTTAGCAGTTTCTTGTTACAGTACACACTGGTAAGATGTCATAGCTCTCTGACAATTATCATGTGATCTGCATGCTAATCATCATATACCCTCCAGTGTGTACTCAGCTTTACACTGAGAGGATCCACTGGTCTCCTCATCCTGTACTTAGGCATGCCCAGTAGCTGGTGCAAGAAATACGTCTGAAATGGTGCATATCTCTGCAAACATTTTGGTCTAATTTGGACTCATTGGCAGACATATGTGATTAATGTTTATTAGATGGTTTAATCCACCCTTCTCCCCCTCCCATAATGTCCCTTCAACTGCAGGCAGTGCTTGCTGTCCAGTGTGTTCGTGTCTGAAACAGCCACATTTGAGTGCTCTTGCTTTCTGGCCATGTACAGTGCATAGCTGATGGGGGGAGGAGAATAAGCAAAATAGTTATACCAGATAGTTAATAGTTCAATTAGATATTAAGGTTGATCAAATAAGTTTATGCAAAGAAAAACAGAGAAATAAGTTAATTCAGGACTGCTTAAAACCTTTCATCAAAATGATTCTTTTATTTAGTTTCTAGCTGTGTTGCTTTGCCAAGTTCTGCTTTACACATGAGAACATCAACTGTTAATTTGTGCAAACAATTGTCACACAGAGCGTGAATGAAGTACAGACACATACTCATTATTATGACACTTTCAAAACTAATTGGTGACCTTTTACATAATTAGGTAACATTAATGCGTCCTGTAACCCGGGTGTTAGCTCAGGAAGAAAATATAACTATGATTTGTTCAGTATGTGGATGCATAAAAAATAAGTCATTGCTTAAATTTCACATTTCTGAATGTAAGATAATGGACCGGATTCAGAATTAAGAGTGTTTTCCGTGCGTTCGTAATAGATCCGTACGTTCATACAAAATACGTACGTTTTGCAAAATGAATACATTTCGGAACATTTGTGAAAGCAACCTTATCATTAGCGTGCGTATATGTGACGGAAGTTAAACGTTCGCATATAGATCCGCACGTCTACTGCATTACCACGCCTATTTTTTGCAATTTACATTCCGATTGACGCCTACTAATTAATAATCCGTCCGATCTTTTATGTGCGTGCGGATTTTTTGACGTGCGGAAATTACTTACGCATCTTTCCAATTATGCTTCGTATCTCCATGGTCTGCGCATGCGCCCTGAATAGAAATCACTCCACTTACGCATTTTGCGTGCGTAAGTTACCAGACGTTCTTAATTCTGAATCTGGTACAATGTCATTTACAAGCTACTGTATATCGCTCCTCTTCCTATGAGGACCATGCAGGGCCAGTTTACTAATACTATTACTGAATTTTATGAGCTGGCGCTAATAATTATGACATACAAAACAAATAATGTGTTAAATATACATAAAACATGTTACACAAGTGAAAACAGTGGGTTATATATATAAAAAAAAATGTTTATATACTAAATACCATACCTCCCCTAAAAAAAAATGAATAGCACTGGTCTAAGTACAGATCTCCGGTAACCTCATCACCCTAAATGTATTGCATTTTATTTGCGCAAGAAGGGGAACTTTCTGGTTGCTCAGACCTCTCTCCCTTCATACCCCACACACACACAAACACTCACTCACAAAAACCCCCCAAAGAAAACCCACAGGTCTGGGGATAACAGCTCTATTTGTGGCTCTGAAAACAGCCTTCATTTAAAGTGGAGCAGCACAAATGTGTGAGTGAGACAGGTCTGCAGTTCATCACTAACGGCAAGACAAGCAGCTGCTGCAAGTCTGCCAGTGCTGTTGACTGGTATAATAAATGTGGGGCATATTGGAGATCTAAAGATGGAACATTATATAAAGTACTTGTGGGGTATTTAAGGGGTCTGGGAATGGTACATTATATACTGTAGATAGTGTGTCATTCACAGACTAATATACACCACATATTATAGTATGGGCCATTCTCAAACATTGGTTGCCTTAGTTTCCCTATTGATTCACCACTTTCAGTTCGTGGTAGTCAGCTTGTTGTAGAACCATGGTTTATCAGTTTGTGGGGTGTCTGCTGTCCCAACAGTTATTCATTTTTTTCCCCCAATTTTATTACTGTTAGCAGGCTCTTTGTTGTCAGGGATGAGTTTATTCCTTGAACTTCCACAGCTTTTTCTGTTTTGAACACTTGGGAAGGGAGGGTCAATAAACCCAGATTGTTTTAGTAAGAATCTCAATCCCAAGAACATTGTTTTTGGTCTTAGAAGTCTATACTTTTTAAATATATAAGAACCCTGTTTGACTAAGGGATCTTTTGGCCAATTCTCCCGCTTGATACTCTTTTGCTATTTGTCTTCAATTGAGGTATACTTCAATAAGGACAATCAATAAGGACAATCCGTATACAAGTCCTGCATTTACTACACTTGTTTGTTGTCTATCCTGCAACCATAATTTTATCCACATAACCATTGCGGTTCAATCACAAAACACCAACAATCACCAAATTTCTAGTTTATTTTATGTAAAACAACTATCCGTTTGAATAATGATAAATGTATTTGAACCTCAGTAGTTATCATTTGTGTATTTTATGTATGACCAGTTCATTTATTATGCTGTAGATGAGCACAGCTTGTTGTGTAATTCCCCTTTTAAATATAGTCATGTAGAGGGTAAGGGCAGATGGGAAGATGGAATTACTTGAAAGAAGAATTAGTGATAATAAAGGCTCTCCATTATGTACTGTCTGGATAAATATTGCTAAGCAAGAAACATGCCTTGCCTATCTCAATAGTTAAAGTATTACTGAAACCTTTTTCTTTTACCCCAAGAACACATTAGCTTCTTATGAAGTGGCAAAAGAATTATAAGACTATAAGAGAATAGATTTAATAAACCACACTGGTGTAGCTATAGCTTTTTCATGGGGGGGTTTGGGTGGCAAAAAATAGGAAGATAGGTAAGTATAATAATAACATGCAAAATTCTAGTGTAAATTTCATTTTCGATGGGAGGGGGGGTTTGAACCCCCAAACCCCCCCTTAGCTACGCCAGTGATAAGCCATTCGCAGTGGTCCCTCTATCATGTCTATTACTATTAGCATTAATGCTAATGAATTCCACTCTTTTAGCTTTGCACATTTTAAGAGACGACCAGGTAAGACCATTTTTAGGAAGTGTGAGAGCATCATATACATGCCCCAAGGGTAACAGGATGATTACCTTTTAAGTACCATAAAAATGACTTATAGGGCGGTTACAAAGGAAAAGCAGAGATGACACATCTGAATGGCGTGTCCAGGTAAACAGAACACACCAGCACCTGGTTATCCAGATCAAAGTAAAGCTGGTCACACACTAGAGCGATTATCCACTTGATCATACTATTATCGTGGATCAGACCAAAAATTACCATGATTAATGTCCCTTGTTCACCCCAAATATGACTTATTATCAATAAGCTGCCACCACCAAGACTATTATTAGGAGGTCTTCTCCTTTGCATAAATGCAATACAGTATACTTTATCAGAATTATCATAAACCCAAAATAATCTCTCCTGTTACCACCAAGTAGCGTTTTATAACCAAGCTGGTCTGACACCTGAATTCGTAAGAAGAATACTTGCTGAGTCAGACAGACGAGGAAACGCAATCAACCAGCAAATCAGCTGCAAGAGACTTCTGTCAAACTCAACAGCCCTTCCCTCCTCAACATAGATTATCGCTCCCAGCAAGAGAAGTGTGTGGTGCCAATATCGGGACCTTTCCTTAGGGGAAAATCAGTCGTCCTGTTTGTCGGCCACCTCCTGTTGGGAGCAATAATAAGTGTATAAGAATGAGCAGGGCTGTAACTAAGGGTGTGCAATAGGGCCGACTGACACTAAAATTCTAGCTATAGTTTTTAGAGTGAATGTGTCACCTCTTTCCTCCTGAGAAAGGTATATATTACACCTTGATAAATAACCCTTCACCTCATTTATTCTGCTTCAACAAACATTTTTTTTTTATTAACTATGTGTAAATTTATTTACAATATTTTAGCTATAGCAATTTGAATCAATGCAGCATGCTTTTGATTTTCATTTGTCTTCAGTGGAGCGGATCCAGAGTTTGAGGGGTGGAAGTGTGCAGCTCGGCTAAACCATTTTGCCTTGCAAGGGCTGCTAATTAATAGAACTCATATATGGCCAGGGTTGCCGACTTTAGCCAGCTTCCCTCTGGTAGATGCATGCAGGAGGCGGGGCTTAATGACGCGATTTGCGTCCGCCCCCTTGACTTATAACTTACCCGTTTTTAGCTGTAATAGGGATCGGGGCGGGACTTGATGGCGCAAATTGCAGCATCAAGTCTCTGCCTGTCCCTAGCAACACTAGTATACTAGCGTTGCTTGGCCGGTTGGGCAGGACTTGAGGCCATGGTGGCCTCAAGTCACTTGCGGGAGATTTGTAGGCTCTCCCGGGATACTGGGAGAACTGCTCGAATTTCAGGAGTCTCCCAGACATTCCGGGAGAGCCGGCAACCCTGTATATGGCATACCTTTATGTTTAATCTGTAAATTAGAGTTGAGCTAGAAAACGTCACCTCTCAATTCTAATTCTGTTTTCAATTTTCCTCCCCTTAGATTGCAACATGGTTTTGCTTAGGTTTACCTCCTATTTTGCAGGTTTAAGTGCAGTTCTGGATCTGCCCCAGTGATGGCACAGTATATTATACACAGGTATTGTGAGTCTAAAACCTCTGGCGTTTAAGGGCCACAGACTTTAGTAACTGTTATCATATATTGTCTTTCTGCAGCTTTTTCTCTTATGTTTTGTTTCTCTCATCTCTCCCTTTTCATTTGTTTCACTGTTAGGCAGACAGTGTCCTGATGACAGGCTAATTATTAGTGTTACACTTGTCATTAGCTCCAGCTGCCTTGATACATGGAGTTTCAGTGATTTTCAATGTCATGTGGCGAGTGCATAGACTAATATATTCTAATCTTGTGCAAGTATCCTCCTAATGTGTTCACAAAGATTATCCTATTAATTATCTGCAATGTTTTCGGAAACCACACTCAGGAAAAGGTTTTTCAAGGTTTAAAACGTTTGCTTCTCTATGGCTAAGCAATGATCATTTCATAAATACATGAGAAATGTCACACCCTGGAGGCTGTTATGTGCCTTTATTGTGTTTGGGCTCTCTTGGTGTGCTTGGGCATTTTCTTCTTCTGTTTTGCCTAGATTACCCATGCCTTTGACCCAGCATTGGAAGGCTCACTGTTTAGTTAGGACCCACTTAGCAGAAAAGCGTTGAAAGTGGCTGTTTGCTTATTATATTATTGCAAAAGTGTGCAACTAATAACTCTGTGTTATGTTTTACAGGTAGAATGGCTGGTTAGATTCTTTTGTTTATACAGTATGTAGATTACTTCTGCCATTTATGCACCTGCTCATTAATCTGTAAACAACCACTACTTTGTGTAACAATATATGGAAGCATGTCGGAGACCAGCAGCTGCCAGCGGTTGTCGGTATAGAGAAGCTATTTTGGAGACTGCAAGGGGTGCTTCTTGACAGGATCATCCATAGCTCTTACTCTCTGACAGCTTCAGATATACAGCTATGGCCCACTACAGTACATCATTAGTGTGCCGTCACTGTATGATGTTACTGGGGAATAGTAGCTGCTACTGGCCTTTTGTTCTAATCTCTTGGTAGGAGGTGCTGAGGTAGGTGGATGCCTGGGTTTCATACTCCACTCACCTAATGGCTCTGGAGAGTACCACATTGCATGCATTTTAGCTACAGGCTAACAATTTTTCCATCCATACAATACTCCTAAATATGTGACCCAGGAGGATTGGATGCAGTAGGGTTTCTACAGCAGTTACCCATTCTCGGGTGGTGTCTGGATCTGTGATGAAGGGATCTCAAGGTCTGTCTCTCTCCCTACAGCTTCCATTCCTTGCATTGAACGCTACAGGGGGGGACCAATACCATGAGCTCTTTGCATCCATTTCATGATATCTGTCAGGTGGGCGCCGGGGATAACTGGGAGATCTGACGTAGATCACCCAGTCAGCCTGCACGTGACAAACACAAGGAGCAGCCTGTAAGTTTGAAGGTAAGTTTCACAGGGGTCAAGTGGGGGCCCGGGGGTCACAAGCATTTATCTTGCCTCTAATATTATTCCATACCCAGGTAGAGCATTTTTGGCACACATCAGCTGCCAGAGATTCTGTACATTTACCACCAGCACACTATTAGTCGGTTTCTTGTATTTCGTGGGGAAGCGTTTCTTTTCCCTGTACTGTTAGTTGTCATTCCCTGTAGTGGCCTGAGATACTCCTAAATCCAGTGGTCGAAGTGGACATTTAGAAGTGGCGGTATGGACATTTAGAAGTGGCGGTATGGACATTAAGAAGTGGAGGTATGGACATTTAGAAGTGGGTGTATGGACATTTAGAAGTGGCGGTATGAAAATGAAGAAATAATAGAAGTGAATGGAGATTTACAGGTTTTTAATTATATCAGTGGGAGAAGTGGCGTTATGACATACCACCGTATACCCCCTCACTTCGAGCCCTGCCTAAATCCTTATTTTTTTATTAAAGGCTAGTGCATATGCAAAGTGTAAAGAGAAAGGCTTATAAAAGCACAATAAAAACATATTTAAAAGATGAGTCCACAGCATGAGTTGAAATATTCTTTATCATATGAAACTTTACAGTGTTACAATCACTCAGCACTTCATTAGGCGTTATAAAACATCTTTATTTCTATTTTTGTTATTTACGTTTGGTATTTAAGAATTTGTATTTGAAATATACTACCCTCTCAAGGATTAAGAAAAGATAAATGCATAACAATAAAAAAAAATGACTGAATTAGATAAGACCTGATATATTCTGCTACCCAGGTTTATTGTTATATTTGTTGAATGTAATATTCATTATACTTGTATGTAATTTTGCTCCAATAAAAAAAATATAAAAACAAGAAAAAAAACTAAACAAACAATCAATCAAGCAACTAACCAGACTTTCCCTTCAGAGTGCCTGTTATGTCGGTAATCCAAACATGTATATTCATTTGGGGGAATGTAGATGTAATGTGTATGTGAAGAGAGTGTGGGTCATATAACACGACAAGTGACAATAGAGGTTTGAGGTTTACGCAAAGTTAGGCAGTAATAGGAGAGGGTTGGCGAGAAATTAATGGGAGTGCCAGGTGGTGAATTTTGAATGGATTCGTAGGAGCGTATGTACTGTCCTCACCAGATCCATTTCTGCATCGAAAATGCAGTAGAAACTTGTCAGTGTTTTAGCTGACAGTAGTGCCCCTATGAGACCAATGATAAGACAGGATGATGAAAGACAGGTCTATAATTTGTCTCTGTCTCTGAGGGTCTCACGATGGATATAATATCCCACTGTTCCTGAAAAAGCAAAGAAGAATATCTGAATAAACCTGTATTATAGCACAATCTGTATTATTGATTTAGTAAGTGGATCTGGGCTGCTTGGCTGCTGGAAAGTAGCAGGTTGCTGACCTCTAGATGAGATGCACGGACACTGGAGTGGTGAACAGGAACCGAGGAGTACAAATGAAGTGTGGACAGGGAGTCGCAAGCACAGATTGCAGCAACTGGAGACATTAGAAGCCAGGAAATAGACCTAGGTGAATATCGTTTGGCACAGCTTTTGATTAAGGTAAGTAGAATACTCACACTCCAATTCCTCTCCGATATGATTCTTAATGGGTTTCTACGGGCGGGCGAGCCATGCGATCGCATGGGGGCGCCCCTAGCTGATTTAAAGAGGGAGCGCAGAGGCAGGCTGGCATGTGCCCCACAGGCAGCACTGCCATTTTGTGTTTTAGGGCCGCCTCCCTGGTGTTCTAGTGCTGCCCAGCTAGTGGTGACTGCTCAGCTGCAGCGCAGAGGCGGTGTCCCAGTAAATGGCTGCCTACTCTAGGCAGACATTCAGTGGGTCACAGACTCTGCGCTGCAGCCATGAATAGAAATCAAAGCTGAAGCAGGACCTGTAATGCTCCATGTGACCAGTCTGCAGATCGGGGGTGTAGCCAGATGTTCCTGTGATGCGACCATGTGACCAGTCTAGAGATGGGAGTGGAGCCAGAGAAGCACTTCCTGGTGAACAGACTCCTTGCTACTGCTGTCTGCTGTAAGTACATCAGGTACAGAGGTGTGTGTGTGAACAGGTAGTGTGTGTGTGTGTGTGTGTGTTAAAGGGAGGCTTTAATTTATTTCTTACACCTTTTGGGGGACCTTTTCTGTTATCTGCCCCATAATGATATTATGTGCCACATATTATTATGGCATACTTGTAGTATCGGGAACCCGCGCGACGCAGCAAGCAGCACGGCGGAGGGATCACGTCTTCTCTGCCTCGCAGCGGTAAAAGTGCGAGGCACTTATACAGAATGAAATAATATTGTTTAGATATTTAGAGTTAGGATTTAGGGTTAGGAGTTAGGGTTTGGATTTAGGGTTAGGGTTAGGTTAAGGGTTAGGAGTTAGGGTTAGGTTTAGGGTTAGGATTTAGGGTTTGGATTTAGGGTTAGGGTTAGGATTTAGGTTTAGGGTTAGGATTTAGGGTAAGGGTTTGAATTTAGGGTTAGGATTTGGATTTTGGGTTAGGGTTTGTATTTAGGGTTAGGATTTAAGGTTAGGGTTTGGATTTAGGGTTAAGAGCCGCAGCAAGGCAGAGGAGATGCCTCTGCCGTGCTGCTTGCTGCGTCGTGCGGGTCCCTGATACTACAAGTATGCCGGAAGTTTTAGGGTTGGGCTGCAGGGAAGAGAGTCTTAGGGTTAGGCTACGGGGAAGGGAGTCTTAGGGTCAGGGACTGTGAGAGTGTGTGTGAGGTTGGAGGGATATATAATGGGGTGCACTTGAAAATATGAAAATGGATATATATATATATATATATATATATATGGCAGTTTCATACAGTCTTTGAGCAGTTAATTGTCTCTCTTATTAATAAGAAATTTTATGTAACAAATGCTTTAGTGCTGTAAATGTTTTCTGCATTATTTGGTTGCTTTATTTGATTTTTCCACCCTGGGCTCTGCTAGGTCTAGAAACGACACTGATTAGAATAACTGAAGGTTGAATAAGCCTAAAGGAAATTAAACATCTGGCTGGATTCTGCTCATCCCACTGGCAACCAGGGGTCATGGGGAGGACAGCCAATGAAAGCAAGCTTGGGGGGGTGGGAAGTGTGGGCTTTAGATAGGGGTATAAAATGCGGCTGCCATTTTACTTGGCACTTCTCTTCCTGAACCTTTCCTCCCTCACTCCCTTAACATAAGACTGTTTTTTGATTAACCTGTTTTTGTCTTTTAGGCGGGGAATAGAATAGGCGGTAGCGGTGGGGGAGTCAGCAACTATTGGCACATGGGAAGGGCTCGATTTAGGCATGGAACAGCACACTCCTGGAGGTATATCAGGTATGCCAAGCCCAGTGGCCGGTGTCTGGTCTGCAGGCGCGGTCCCCCCGTGCCGTGCAAACCAATAGGAGTTAGTGACTGTATTATTCTATGTCCTTGTAGCGCTGAGGACAGGGGCTGTCTGTCCTCACTCTCTGGTCACTGGTGGCGAACGCTGACTCCTCCGAGGCCTTGCTACTTGCCACCTTCCATACCCTAAATTCTATAGCCTACTCTAATTCCAATTAATAAATCTATGCCCCCTTTTAAAATTCAATTAAGGTCTTGGTGTCAGTTATTTTGTAGGAGGTGTGTGTGGTATGCGCAGAATGTCAGTCTAGGTCGTTTAGAATAACTGGAGAGCTATCTAAGAATCCTGGAACTGAGGAACACTGGAACTGAGAGACAGGATAAACAGAAGATCACGATCCAGGAAGTCAGAACACAAGCGTACTAGTAGACACAAATCAGCTGGCAAATGAAGCCTATTGATCTGAAGCTGAGGGTACAGGAAAGGAGGGTTAAATAGCTACTGGGTTCCACTACTTACTGTGTCCACATGTCTCTGACTGTTACCGGTTCCACCTCAGCACTCTGTGTCCTGCTCTGCTTTCTTCTACCGAATTGCAAATTCTCTTGCACTGCGCAGTTTAGCATTGGTACCCGCAGCTTCATTTATTGTGCTCTCACTGAGCGCTCATGTTTCCTGGATTTCCCTGCACTTATCAAGGATTTTTGTCACCTTCTTTCCCCCACCCGTATTCTTGTCACTCTCATTTCCAGCGGACTCTGTGTTACTTTCATTTGGCAATATTTCTGGACGTCAGTATCAGTATTCGCATTACCATTGTTCCAGCTTCCCTGCCACATCTATGGACTTTTGTTATTAGTATTCTCATTCCATTGCTCCAGTTTAACCTGCCTGAACCTTTCATAAATAAAATCATTGCCTTACATGCCTGCTTCCTTGTGATTCTGTTGTTAGACTGGACACTTATCCAGTGGTGGTAAACCCAGAAGGTCAGGGTGGATAAAACACTTCAATGATTGGTGCTTGGCAGTCATGTGCCACGGACTGTCATGGCGGAGCCCATGAGCCGGAGCTCCCGCCAGACAGGACCGCAGCACGCCGATGGGCCGATGGAGTCAGAGGAGTGGGTAAGTCCGGCGGCGTTTACCGCCGACTGTGACAGTTTATAGACATGCAACTAGTGTTATCCCAGTTAGTGGGATCTTTATTGGGTTTATGAATGCCAATTATATAATAATATAGATTCTGCCTTTATAGCCATTCTTAGTAATTCTATCCAAATGATATCAAACATATAGTTACAGTATATTACAATCCAAAGGATAGACTGAGTGAGGGAGAGTCTAAAAATCCTAGAGACTGCCCATCTTATCCCTGATACTGAATATACAGTAGTCTGCTTTGCCTTTATAGAACTAACATTTATCTAGCTCTGAGGGTATCTGACTTACTACACATCACTGTGGTGTTGAGCAACTGAATAAGGAGTTACTTTAGGTGTAATGTTGGCTTTAACTCTTGCAATAGAATGGAGCAATGTGAACATATATATGCAAATGAGCTAACATAATTTCCAAAGGCAACATTGCAGAAACAGAACCGGCCTCATTAGTAACCTTATCTATACCTAATAAGGTTAGGCAATTAACTTAAGCAGAGTACATAAGTCGGCCCTAACAGGAGAACTATGCATGCGCATGGCAGATGTTACGCATTGGATCTCTGTACATATGGAACGCAGTTATATACATTCAGAGTTCAGTCCGTCAGAGCGTGACTTCCCTACGCACGACCAAATATAAGTAAAGCAAATTGTACAGTAGGAGCAGGGTAAGGCACTTCTGTCTGTGTGTGTATTCTGTACGCACACAGATCCGTATGGAGAAGTTAAGGCAGGGTTATGGACAGCTGAAATCTGTATTTCGGATTTCAAACTTCATGCTTATATAGACTTAATTATAGATCTGGCCCTAAGTCTCCAGAAGTAAGTAGTAGGAGGAGTGGGGTTAGTTAGAAAAAGTGAATTCACAGTCGGAGTGGTGTAAGAGTTGACATGAGTCTGCTGAAATGGAAGTCATAAAAGATATGCCTTACCTTATGGTAAATAGGCAGAGGGAATCCCAGCTGAAGCATCTAAGATTGGGGTCCATTACCCAGTTATGGTCTCCTCCATCAACAATGATGAGGCTCCATGGCAAAGGAAAAAATAGGTTGGGAAACTTTACATTTCACCCCGGAATGGTGAAAACAAGTCTAAAATGGGAAGACCCTTTGTTTTTCCCTGTGGGACTGTTACTGTAGAAGGTGTGCAAGAAATGTTTAGTGGACAGGTGGGTCTGGGTCAGGCATGTCTCCTGTAGAAGGAAAACATCTACCTTGTCTAGGTGGCATAAATATAACACTTGTTTCTCAAGCTCATTCAGATCCTCGGCATTGATGAGATATAGTTTATGGGGACTTTCACAAGTCGGCTTGGCTCCCATCTTTGTAAACTAGAGGGACTGGGGCCCAGGCGCACTCTAGAGGGGTGGTGTGAGTGGCGAAGCAGGCAAAGGGGCAGACAAGAAAAAAAAGAATAGAAAGAGGAAACGTTACAAACAAGAACAAATAACTGCAGCCTGTGCCACAAGAGATGAACCTTGTGGTCAGTCAGGGCACTTATGTGTATGGTAGTGCCATGGACCTACGAATTTCAGTTGCTGACAAGGGACTGGATCCTCATCTAATAGTGGAACACTCAAACATGTTCTGTATGTGAGTGGATAAGCACTCCCCCACTCACTTATGTGTCCAGAACCATCCCTATCTTGTCTGCACTTAAATGGAAACATAGGCTGTAGGAGTCTGTGCCCATTTGAGACCTCTGTCCCACTGGATATCTGCCCATGCCTTTCTTTGAACTTATATAGGTAATTAAACTGCTGCTGCAGTGTCCGCTGTGTCCTCCCTCTCTCTGTGTGGGTCTACTGACACAGTGCTGCAGTCTGTCAGCATGAGAGGTTCTGCAGCACTGTTTCAGTAGACTCAGTAGACTCACACAGAGGTCCGATAATTGTAAATGCCCCTACACTACACAATATCGAGAGCTTGCTCTTGTTATAAATCAAACATGCCAAAAGATCAAATCATTGTACCAGAGCATTTCGGGTACTATTATTGGGTGTTTGAAGAATCCATCCTGACCATACACTAAAGTGATAACTGGCCGAACCCTAAATAATTGCACGATCGGCACGATAATCATTCTAGTGTATGGCCAGCTTTAGGGCCAGACAGAGGTGTATCTACCCCTTGGCCAGGATGGCACCCGCCAGGGGCGCTAGCCAAAGGGGGGCGCCGCCCGGCGCTAAGAGGATAGATGTGTCACCTCACCTTAGTGTCCACCCAGCCTGTCAGCACCGCCGTGGCTTAGAACTGCAGTAGCGTTGCGGTCCCTCGGTGGCCGAGACTTAAAGGAAATGAAGTCCCTCGGTCACAGGCTTCTCTATGATCGCGGGACTTCATTTCTCTAAAGTCTCGGCCACCGCGGGAGCGCGACGTTACTGGAGTTGTAAGCTGCTGACAGTCTAGGAGGACAACCTGGCTGGGAAGTTGGGAAGTATGTTCTAAGACAGCATGACTTCAGTAATGTAATAACAGAGATGAAAAATACACTTTGGTCTTATGTTAATCAGCTGCAGTGTCACCTAGTTTAACTTTTCTATAAATGTGAAGAAGTCAGCAGATCTCCTAATCAGACTTCACAATAACTGCTGAAAGCATAGGCATCGGAATGGGAGTGGGTGAAGGGGTATCCCTTCCCCTAAAATATGAAGTCCACTGTCTCTGTGCAATCCTATGTCAGTGTTTCCTCTCCACAGCAGCAGCAGCTCTGTCCAATATGAAGCCACATCAGGATCATTCAGTGAGCAGAGAGCGCAGAGGAGAGGAGAGGAGAGGAGAGGAGAGGAGAGGAGAGGAGAAGAAGCTTCTGCAGGGTACGTTTGCAAATGGGAGGGGGGGGCACCAAGGGGAGGGCTAAATTATTACCCCACCCCTCAATAAAAGATGCTGTGATGCCCCTGGCTGAAAGTATTTACAGTATTCACTATTTAAAAATCAATTAACATTGATGCTGCAATTTTATTGAGAAATAGTTTTCCTGGCAGTGCTAGACACACCAACAGGGGTGCTGGACCCATAGATACACCCCTGGGGCCAGATTTACTAAGCTGCGGGTTTGGAAAAGTGGAGATGTTGCCCATAGCAACCAATCAGATTCTATAGCTTATTTAAATATTGAATACAAGAGTATGTCAGCTAGAATGTGATTGGTTGCTATGGGTAACATCTCCACTTTTCCAAACCCGCAGCTTAGTAAATCTGATCCCTAGAGTGGTTGAGTATGTTCTCTTTTATTTATAATTCACAATATTGTCATATCTTTACTATTAATTCTCTTTATTTTTTAACCCTTGTGCATGAGCAAGACATGGCTCAGATGGAACTATATTCACAGTTATCATATATATCAATGATTTTAAACGTATTATAATAAAGAATTAAGCTTATATTTGTTTGGGGTTTTTTTTGCCAGATGTGCAATTGAAAAAAAAACCTGCTTTTTATTGCAATACAATTAAGGGAGATCAATAAAAAAAAATCTGAATACAAATTTAAACTCTAAAGAAATCATTGCTCAATTAAGTCAGGGAGCTAAATGACACCACACAAAGCAATTCTTATAAATTATAGTAGTTAGTAAAGAATGAAGCAAAATACATGTATAATACTTAGCTTTGGCTGGTATTAACAGGTTCTACGGGGGCCACTATCTCAATTGTTGTAGAGGTGCAAAAGGTCAGCGGGCACTTCTGCGTTCAGTCAGGTCAGTTACGTTCAAAGCCCGGGTCACTCCTGTACTCAAGGCAGGTCAGTTACGTACAAAGCCGTGTCACCCCTGCACTTAGTCAGATCAGTTCATAGTCCTAATCACTCCTGCATTAAGTCAGATCAGCCCCAAGTGAAGCCAGCAAGCTGACTTTGTGCCAAGTCTTTTATATCCCGACAACAACAGAGCCGGAATTCCCTACTTTATTAAGTTATAATCATGTTTTAAGCAAGTTAATTGGTACTACTTATCTAACTAATTTCTACATTACACATACGCACAGTATAAGCAACCATTGCATGATGTTATTGTCACATAACCTCTGCTCCCACCAAGCTGCCTTATCGGCATGCTTGGCCTTGAATGTCTGGCTCTACACAGTATTAATAACACGTTTGCATAAAAGCACATTAAAAATGGAGAACAGCAGCCATTTTAAGCTGCCTGGACACATTTGTGGTATGGAAAAGCGGGAGCGGTAGAGAGCTTCTAGAGAGGCCATGTGTCCACTGGTGAAAGGGAGAACTTCTGATATGTTGATATCGATCTTGCAACCCACAAAGGATCTGAATTGTTGTATAGTATCTAGTTTGGCAGGGAAAAGGACGTTAAGATTAGAAACAAAGAGTAACAAATCATCTGCAAAAGGGCTACTTTGCATTCCTGATTGTGGATTTGAATCCCAGAATAATTTGGATCTTGATGGAGAGCTACCGTGAGAGATTTTGTGGCTAGTTTGATTAAAAATAGGCTCAATGCGCTAATGATAGTAAATAGAGCCCACATTCTTTTAGTTGATTCTCCAAAATTTTAGTAAGTTTGTAATCTAGATTGAGTAAAGAAATGGGATGGTATAAAGCAGAGTAATCCCAATCACGCCTTGGTTTCGGAAGTTTGATGTCTGACGCATTATGATGTAAGGGTATAGTGGTATCTTCTACCTTAGAGTTTAGGAAGGCAAAGAAGTATATCTTTTCTAAGGAGTTTATAAAATTCTCCTGAAAGCCTGCCTGGGCCCAGGGACTTGTCATTTTTCATGAATTTAAAGGCTGACTCTAGTTCTTCCTTAGTGATAGGTGCCATAAGAAACTCACATCGGGATTGTGAGAGGCATGATAACTATAGATTCCCAGATTGCAGCTTTATGAGTATGATTCACCAGATCATGCTGATAAAGACAAAACTAAAAAGCTCCAAACGGTTAGAGAATTGTTTTGTTATCAGTTGAGATTGTGCCCAATTTAGTGCATAAGGATGGGACTATATTAGGGGAAGGTCTTCGTGGAATAGATTTAAAAAGTTATTTACTAGACTTACTGCCAAATTTGTAAAAGTGGAATCAGGCAGCAGAGGAATGAATGTCTGTCATGCGAATAACCAAGTCCTATGTGTTGGTACTATGCTGTGAAGACTGCTTGCATTTGAGACTGTCAAGTGACTGTCAAGTGACTTACACAGTTGGAATTGAGTTATACACTGGAAACAATGTGCCTCCTCAGGACTGCCTTTGCAGTTTGTTCAATGGAAAATATGTCCAGATTGCTGTACTGGAGCTACAGAATGCCTGGGAGGTAGCTAGGTAGGAGGGGAATTTTCCACTGTCTTTAAGGACCCTTAGGATATAGATTAGTATCCAGATGAGGGCATGGCCAGACAATGCTATATGCTCAAGACACTAGTTGCTAATCCGGGGTAGCAGAGAGGTGGACAGAAGAAAAAAGTCTATCCTAGACAGAGAGCCATGAACAGACAATAGGCAGACGGAGCCCTTAACCAAACGGTTCCTAATATTCTTGATAACTATCCTTGGGAGGTTTATAAGTTTTTGGCATGGCCACTTCTATCTGGAGTATTGGAGGTCATTATGTATAATTTGGGAGCCCATGACAGAGTAAAGTTTCTGGACCAAAGCGAGATAGAAATTCTTGTCATAAAAGTGTTAAGTGTGTAGACCCCAGAGAAACCGATGCTACAACAATCTACCACATAGGTCTGATGTAGAGCGATGAACTTTCTTTAATATACTCGTAGATTCTCTAATATAGAAACACCTCTGGAAAGGAAATATATGTGCCATATGCCATATGTGCTGTACTCTATAGTAGAATAATAATAATATTTCATGTTCACCACTGTTGAGATGTGTCTGTTGAAGATAAATAATATCAGCTTTTTGCTGTTTAAGATAAGTTAGGATTAACTTGCTCTTTATCGGAAAGATAAAATGAATTCCCCCTACATCGCAGATTTTAAGGGTAAACATCACTTAGAGTCACTTACATAAACATAACAAACAATACAATTAAGCAGGAGGCAGACCACTATAAGGATAGTCTTCATCCTGGGTGTCAATACATTACAATCACGGCCCCTTGTGTCTGGGTACAGGCACAAACTATACGTAAAGAGATGTGGTGCAGATGATCCCAGTCGGGTGAGAGCAGATTTGTTAAGGGATAAGAAAAGTATAATAATATAAACATTTCAACAACAATGTAAATATATATTGGGAGCACATATACCGTAACATTATAGCATTGATGATAGGGCCACCTGAATGCAGAATCATTTTTGCAAGATGTTAGTAGTAGCACAGTTACTATTAGAAACTGGGGCCTTCCAGCAGGCAATGAGCTAAAAGGGGATGAATTCCAATATTTCTCCTCATCAACGACAAACTCTAAATATAAAAACACAGATATATGAAGTAAGAATATTATGTCCACATAGTCCTGAGACTCCGCAAGCAATTTATGTTGAAGTCCCAGCTATGGTGAGGTAAAAGGGTCATTAGCCGCCGACTATACTTCTTCTTCCATATAACCCTGTGCATCCTCTGGTGTTGTGAAATGCTTGATGCCCAAATTGAGAAAGAGGCAGAGCTTGGCTGGATATAAGAGGGCAAATTTTCTTGTATGCTTGTATGGCACACAGTATACAGGAACACAGCAGTTAAGCTGTAAGCACATATGTGCCTAAATGCTCAGTGCAATGGTAATGATGTACACTGTATTTAGCTGTTTAAAACTGCTATATGAACAGAATGAAGTAAAAACATTTTTATTTTTTGCATGTTATATTTTTGTATATTTAATGTAATAGGTCGTTTATTGTGTTCCCCCAGGACATGACCTGCAGTAGGTGCAAATATTTAAACATAAACAGACCTTAGTTCCATTAGCATTCTGATCAGGATCGGATGCACTTGCCTTTGCATGTCCTTACTGTGCATTGACTACGTCCCTCTACACCTTTCCACTCTCAACATGCCCCTCAGAATGCAAGTGCTGAACGCTTGAGTTGTGCTCTGATCTGAATAAGACGTGGATGCGTCCATTCTGCGCACATGGAACACGAAAGAACGGTAAAAATGTCATGCTAACTGGCATACTCTCAGATCTGGATTGGGGCCAGTGTGTAAGTCTGCTTGCTAGGTATAAGAAGAAAAAGTTTCATGTAAGTAAGTATTGTGGGAATGGCCATGCACATTTGAAACTGCGACACTGAAAATTTATTGAGGGGGATGTTATTATTTTAATTGTTTGATAAGGTCTATTTAAAATTTTTCATGTAGGATCCCACAAAACCTAAGGCCGTCTCTGTCCCCACTGCTGCCAGTGCTCTATGCGTAACCCATGGTTGCCGACTTTTGGCAGCTTCCCTCCGGGAGATCCCGGAGAGAAGCTAGCGACGCATGCGGGGGTGGGGCTTAATGACGCGTGTTATGCAAATAGCGTCATTAGGCTCCGTCCCCTGGTTCATACTGACCCGTTTTCACTTGAAATAGGGGTTGGAACGGGGCTTGATGCCGCAAATTGCGTCATCAAGTCCCTTCCTGTGCCTAGCAACACTAGTAAGTCACTTACGGGAGATTTGCTGGCTCTCCCGGGATACCGGGAGTACTGCCCGAATTTCGGGAACCCTGGCGTAACCCGTCACTGCTGTGTAGTACTTACATAACTTTTGTGTACTTGTCATCACTGTTCCTATTCAAGTAATAAACCTTCAACCTGGATAGGTGCAAATTGTCTAGATTAACCTCCATCCCTAACACTGCTGACACCTACAGAATCCTAATAGGTTTTGCTAAAATAAATAAGTATTTTCCAAAATAGACTTCTAAGTAATTTCCTAAATAAACAAGATACCGATTTTCTTGGGTTTTCTGGATATTCATAGGATTAAAAGTAAATTTGGGACAAATGGCGCATTTCAGTTTAATATTTAGAGAAAACACTCAACAGTGTGATCACAGCGAGAAAGAGTACTATGTATAAAAAAAAAAAAATATATATATATATATAAATATATATATATATTGAATTCACTAAATTCAAACTCAGGCGGCAACCAAGTGGAAAATAAAGAATTTAGTATTTTAATACACTTTAAACAATATCAACCCATTAAAAACAAAAACAGCAAAAATACAATGTAGTAAAAATAAAAGTAAAAATAATAATCCTGAGTGTGCAGTCCCAGATATATGTATATCAATCAATAGAGAGCTGTAGAGCAATTAAATCATGTGCTAAGGCTCCCGTTTAATATTGTATTGGTTAGGAAGCAGTCCCCTGTGCACAGGTAATAAGGAGTGTGATATAGCAATCACAAGGATTCGTAGATATAACAGAGTACGAGTAAAAGTGTTCTCACCAGAACACTATGTGGTTGGATTTCTCATCTAATACATATCAGAGGAGAGAAAGGGGATCCCAACCACAGGAGAAATTACGTATATACCTACGGAGAGTTTGCTATCTATGGTAATATACCAAAGAAAAGCCTTTAATCACTCCTACTCACAACGATCTGGTAAGAAGACTTTTATTCGTACTCTGTTATATCTACGAATCCTTGTGATTGCTATATCACACTCCTTATTACCTGTGCACAGGGGACTGCTTCCTAACCAATACAATATTAAACGGGAGCCTTAGCACATGATTTAATTGCTCTACAGCTCTCTATTGATTGATATACATATATCTGGGACTGCACACTCAGGATTATTATTTTTACTTTTATTTTTACTACATTGTATTTTTGCTGTTTTTGTTTTTAATGGGTTGATATTGTTTAAAGTGTATTAAAATACTAAATTCTTTATTTTCCACTTGGTTGCCGCCTGAGTTTGAATTTAGTGAATTCAATATATATATATATTTATATATATATATATATTTTTTTTTTTTTATACATAGTACTCTTTCTCGCTGTGATCACACTGTTGTGTGTTTTCTCTTTCTTTTAGTCTAAATAGGGGGAATTGCAGAAAACCCCCTCTCACAGCTGAGTCAATCAGCTCTTGTGGTTCTCTCATTTTTGTCTTGCTTTTTATGCATACATACAGAAAAGTGAAAAAGCTAATTATCTTAACTGATTATTATATTTTCTTTACGGCACCATCAATGAGGTAGCAAAATATATCTAATATGTTAACTATATCTAATCAGTAGTGGAATTGGAAAAAATTGTGGGCAAGATAAAATAAGGCTTATCCATAGTTTGTCTATCTTTACTAAGGACCAGGGGGTAGATCCAGAACTACGTCCGTCTTCCATAGACGGAGGTAATTCAATAACCAGTAGTTACTGCGCATGCATAGTAGCTATTGTACATCTGCGTATCGTTTTGATACGTAGATTGCGTATATGCGGTCTAAAAGACCATATAAACGCAATCTACGTATCAAAATGATATGCAGATTACGTACAATAGCTGCTACGCATACGCAGTAGCTACTGTTTATTGAATTACTTCCGTCTATTATGGAAGACGGACGTAGTTCTGGATCCAGCCCCAGATTCATACTTAAGAAGCTGTGGCTAGATTGGTCCCAAATTATTTCTCAGAGGGAATAGCATGGACCATGTTACATTCCAAAAGTTGAGAATGCCCGGAAAACGATATATTATTAACTGGTAATGTTGTTTCCTCTACTCCTACATGTCAGCACACTACCGGGTATTCATTCCCCTCTGGAGCCATACAAAAAATCAAGAAGACAACGCGTGTTTAAGAACCTCCCACCTCTGGTCTCCAGTGTCTTATTTCATAAAGCTTAAACACAATCAATGTTAAACAGCACAAATAACAATACAACAGGGCTGGGATGTGTGTGCTGACATGTAGGAGCAGAGGAAACAACATTACCAGGTAATAATATATCGTTTCCTCTGCCTCCTGCCATGTCAGCACACCACCGGGTCATACCAAAGCAGATTAGACCTCACTGGGTGGGTACGACAAATTATATACTGGCTATTTCTAATACATAAACAAGCAAGAAAAGGTAGGAGCCTTGCAGTTAAATGGTACACCTTACCAGACCTCAATGTCTGCTCTTGCTGGGAGGATAAGTCCCTTGATTAACAAAAGATACAAAAAAATGTATGTAGAGCGCCCTTGTGGTCTAGTTGTAATTAAAGTAATTTATTTCAATAGAAAACATGTATATATAGACCATTAAGACAACAGTTAAAATGAATCATTTAAAAAACTGCATAATTTATAATTATTGCACTTAAATTGGCTAAAGGCTATAGCACTTACACAAAAAAAATATACATAAAAAACATAAAATAAAAATGAAATAATAGCTGTTGATCAGGCAGCTAGTAAAAAACTATAATTGCACACTATATCCAATATATATAATTATTAGGAACCCCAATTGTGTTTATACTTTTGTGCATGTCCACATCATATTTGATTTAGAAAAGGAGGCTCGTACATTGGTTTGTGATAGGAGTGTTGGTAGGCAGTAGTCGCTGGCCAGACAGATAAATATAGATAAATTGTTATTGATAATAGCTATAGTAGTTGGTAGTTTTATAGGCAGAAATTTATCCAATAGTCAATTTGCACACACAGTATAGAGTGGTACTTATCTGTACTCGCGTTGTAAACTTGTTGGATCCGGCTATAGAGCAAGATATGCGGCACCGTCAGGCTCAAAAGAAGTTTCTTATTGTGGAGCTGCGTCCACTTGCCGCTCCGGTCGTCTGTATTTCAATGCTGGCAATCAGCTGCAAATTACTCCTCCATATGGGGAATAGGTCTGCCAATATCTGGAAAGCACCGCTGGGGTGAAAAGAATATTTGTCGTTGTGGAGCTGCGTCCACCTTCCGCTCCGGCTACCTGTGTTGCAGTGCTATTAGGTCTGCGATATAGCGAGTAGCAGTCAGCTGTGAGTTACTGCTCCATACGGGGAACGGACCTCCCGCTATCTTGCGAGTCTCCACGTGTGTTGCCCAATCTACTCCTTGTTTTTCTCTTTGGTGGATGGAATTCACAGTTATAGAGATAGTCAGCACACGGCTGACAGCTTGTTATGACACAAATAAGTGGGAGTCCGTGGTGGACAGAGTCCAAATAGATGGTAAAGGAGGGGGGGGTGTAAATTATATGAATATGGATCAATGTGCAAGTAATAAAGTGCTGTAGCTCAATATGTAGACACCTCAACGCGTTTCTCTGCCGAACGGCAGTTTCATCAGGAGGAAAA
>WWET01000247.1:581972-596956 GCA_011038615.1 Limnodynastes dumerilii | reverse complement strand
TTCTACCTAATCCCCCCCCGGCTTAAGGCTGCTTCTAACTAAACTCCCCCCTGCGGTCTTTGAGGCAATCTACATATTTAACTGGTATGTAGATTGCGTATTTGACCTACTATGCGTGCGTAGTAGGTCATATCAGGAAACTCTGCACCTAAGAAGCAGAAGCTTCTTAGGTGTGAATACGGCCCAAAGAGAACAACTATATACCTAATTAATGGCTTTGTAAAATACAGGAACAATATTCCATATATTAGAACATAAACTCTAAAAAAGTGGATGATAAAGGCAAAGAAGGGGATTATATTTAGTACTCTATATAAAAACAGCTATATAGTAAAAAAAATAAAAATAAATAAGTGCAATAGATATAATAAAAAGTTATAAATTCATGAAACCAAACCCCTCAACAAGGTGTAAATTAATATCTGATAGGTAGCAAACACATGTTCTAAGCCTCCAATATAGCCACATAAATAATAAGCTAATTTTAAATGTCAAAATTACGAACCGTAGTAGAAAAATGATTATACATAAAAATAAATTCAAATTTATATTACGTGATTAAATAAGTTGTGCATCCAAGTATTACGATCAATGATGTAAATAATAAGTGGGAAAATATATACACTAAAGAATAAGTCACTAGTGATGACCCAGCTTATATTTAATGGCTGAACAACATAGATAACTGAAGGGTGATAGCAAAATTAGATGAAGGTAGTGATATAAGGAACATATACAATAAGAGCTTTTGGTTTCATGAATGTATAACTTTTTATTGTATTTATTGCACTTATTGATTTACTATATAGCTGTTTTTAAATACATTGTATTAATTATAATAGATCCCCTTCTTTGCTTTTTTTGATCCACTTTTTTTTGTAGTTTGTAACATATGGAATATTGTTCCTTTATTTTATAACATTATTAATTAGGTATATAGTTGTTTGATTTATTTGTGGATTGATGCATTGTTATTAGACCCTTATATTAATTTCTTCTGATTTTGTTACCTTAGCGCAACCACAGATATTCTTTTGTTTATTTTCTGAATTTGTTTGGGGGTTTAGTGGTACCCTCTTTTGGTATGGGTAGCAGCTCCATAGAAGGTGCTCTATAATTCCTTTTGTATTTTAACTCCCACTTGTTTGTTTGTGTGATTGTAGACTCATGCTGTAGGAAAGGTATGTGCACAATAATAAAAAATAAAGAGATACATCACAATAAAATTTTAAAGTATATCATATATAAATATCATATATAAATAATAGTGTTTTATATAAAAAAAAATATTAATAAATTAAAAGAACACTTTCAACAGATTTTACCATAAAATATAAGAGCATAGTATAAAAAAATCCAATCCCATTTGTAACCATTGGCTAGGCTGTTGAAATCTGTTTCCTAAGGGAAAGGATGTAACATATGGAAGTATGCACATGCTACAGATGCATGGCCCACTAAAACCATTAATACTTTATCAAAATATATTAGTATGCTCTAATATATAGTATATTGAGCCAAGGAAAAGATAATTATTTGGGTGTAATCTTTGCAAAATAGGCTGCCCAGAATAGTGTTCTTATCTCTTAAAGTACAATTACTATAAGAATGCTTAACAACACCATTGGTAAAAAGAATAAAGAAACGATTACGACCGTTCTCTCACTGTGGCAGACAGCACACATGAACCTCTTTTCATTGCTGTAGGACAGTGGTGAAAGGCTTAATCTGGGGATGTATATTGTCAAAACAACTTTTTTATTTTAGTTTTAAAATAAAAAAAGAAATGGTTAAACCTTTCCAGTTTATTTCTGTAGTAGGAAGCTTTAAATTTCCCTTGTTAAATGTCATTCTGCCAGAAAGCAAACAATTACTGTGTTACAAGAATATTTATATGCAAAGCATGTGCACCTGATGCAGCGCTTTATCACTGATAATTCTAAACACTTTCACAAGTACAAAGTTTATTCAAATAAATCTTTTACATGATTACTAGGACTATCTAATATTGCATGTGTTTACGGTTTTTCTTATTTTAACTCCATTATGCCTTTATCTGTGTCAGCTTTTGCTATATAGTAGGCTCTTTTTGAGAGTAATGTTCCTTTAGCCAACCAAGACTGTTTAGCCTGTAGTTGATGTTGGCACCAATGTAGTCTGTTTTGTAAACAGATATAGCCTATGCTAACCTCACCCCAAGGGAAAAAGAAAACCACTTAGAAAACCAAGCTCATTTATTTCAGTCTTCATTTCTCCATCACTTAATTTCCCTTCTGAAATATACACAGAGAATACAAAGTGTACACTATTACAGCACACAATCAGACTTTCTGCACATGGCAGCGCAGTGGCTCAAGGGAATAGCACTGTCTCACAGCGCTAAGGTCAGGAGTTCAATTCCTAGACTAGGCCTTATCTGTTTGGAGTTTGTATGTTCTCCCCGTGTCTGTGTGGGTTTCCTCGGGTGCTCCAGTTTCTTCCCACATGCCAAAAACATACTGGTAGGTTAACTGGCAGCTGACTAAATTAAATTATGTATCAGCAGGGACTGATGTGAATGCCTAAAGCACTTTGCTATATAAATAAGCGATAATAATAATAATGAGTGTGTTACAGAGGCTCCTGGGAGAAGTAGTTTCTATCTCAACCACTAGGTGGAAGCAAAGACTATTCAGTCCTAAATTAATTACTACATTTTAGAAAGCTGGGTTATAAATTGAACCAAAAACTCTCAATTATAAAATGCAATGGTTTAAGTGTCCTTTATGCTACATGCAATGTTATGCAGTGTAATTTTTTTAGCATTTTGTCACCAACACAGCAAAAACATGTCCAGAACATGTTATAAGGTTAATAGTTAATGATTGATAAAGCTATGTTTTCATTTAATTTTATTTTAACAAGGTTAATGGCATATGAATTACATTCTCTCTTACAAAATATATCACCTTTTCACCCTAATATCAAGTACCACAGATTATTATTTAGAGACTAATTACACCATGGCTAGTTCTATGCCCGTTAACAATATAAAAAAAATAAAATAAGTGGTTTCATTTGAACCCTATTTACCTTTCTTTTGTATTTAGGAAATAACATTTTCATAAAGGAGAATGCAACTCGTTTGCAACAAGCAAATATATATATATATATATATATATATATATATATATATACACTACTGTTCAAAAGTTTGGGGTCACCCAGACAATTTCGTGTTTTACATGAAAACTGACTTTTATTTATTAAATGAGTTACAAAATAATGAATAGAACATATAGTCAAGACATTGCCAAGGTTAGAAATAATGCTTTTTATTTGCAATAATAATTTTTTCAAACTTTGCTTTCGTCAAAGAATGCTCCTTTTGCAGCAATTACAGCATTGCAGACCTTTGGCGTTCTAGCTGTTAATTTGTTGAGGTAATCTGAAGAAATTTCACTCCACGCTTCCTGAAGCACCTCTCACAACAGCTCAATGGGGTTGAGATCTGGTGACTGCGCTGGCCACTCCATGCCAGCTGCCTGCTTCTTCCCTAAATAGTTCTTGCATAATTTGGTGATATGCTTTGGGTCATTGTCCTGTTGGAGGATGAAATTGGCTCCAATCAAGCGCTGTCCACAAGGTATGGCATGGCGTTGCAAAATGGAGTGATAGCTTTCCTTATTCAAAATCCCTTTTACCTTGTACAAATCTCCCACATTACCAGCACCAAAGCAGCCCAGACCATCACATTACTCCACCATGCTTGACAGATGGCGTCAGGCACTCTTCCAGCATCTTTTCAACTGTTTTGCGTCTCACAAATGTTCTTCTGTGTGATCCAAACACCTCAAACATCGATTCGTCTGTCCATAACATTTTTCTCCAATCTTCCTCTGTCCAATGTCTGTGTTCTTTTGCCCATATTTATCTTTTCCTTTTATTGGCCAGTCTCAGATATGGCTTTTCCTTTGCCACTCTGCCTAGAAGGCCAACATCCCGGAGTCGCCTCTTCACTCTAGACGTTGACACTGGCGTTTTGGGGGTACCATTTAATGAAGCTGCCAGTTGAGGACCTGTGAGGCGTCTATTTCTCAAACTATAGACTCTAATGTACTCATATTCTTGCTCAGTTGTGAACCGGGGCCTCCCACTTCTCTTTCTACTCTGCTTAGAGCCTATTTGTGCTGTTCTCTGAAGGGAGTAGGAAATGTTCAGTTTCTTGCCAATTTCTCGCATGGAATAGCCTTCATTTCTAAGAAGGATTATAGACTGTCAAGTTTCACATGAAAGTTCTCTTTTACTGGCCATTTTGAGTGTATAATCGAACCCACAAATGTGATACTCAACTAGCTCAAAGGAAGGCCAGTTTTAAAGCTTCTCTAATGAGCAAACCAGTTTTCAGCTGTGCTCACATAATTGCACAAGTGTTTTCAAGGGTTTTGTAATCATCCATAAAGGTGGCCATCCACTTGAGTTATTATTGGGTGATCGGGCAAATAATCGCTCTAGTGTATGGTCCAGATTAATTTTTGAAACGCCAAATAAACGCACCAGAAACAGTGGTGCGATTATTTGATCTTTCAACATGTTTGATTTAAATCGGGAGAAAGCTCTCGATATTTTAAGGGAGCCAATTCAGCAAGCTGAATGGCTCCCTATACTTCAAAGCTGCTGCTGTATATATATGTACAAAGCTGCTCTGACAGCTTTGAATTATACCTTCAAAGGTGTATGGTGCCGATAACAGGACATTTCCCTTGTGGGAAATGGTACCGTTTATCGGGCCACCCCTTTGCTGGGACCGATAATCCTAGTGGATGGCCACCTTTAGTCTTCTAACGTGATTAGAAAACACAATGTACCATTAGAACACTGGAGGGATGGTTGCTGGAAATGGGCCTCTCTACACCTATGTAGATATTCATTTAAAAACCAGACTTTTGCAACTAGTATAGTCATTTACCACATTAATAATGTATAGAGTGTATTTTTGATTAATTTAATGTTATCTTCATTGAAAAAAACAGTGCTTTTCTTTCAAAAAAAGGAAATTTGTAAGTGACCCCAAACTTTTGAACGGTGGAGGTAGCTACAAAATCAGTTTATAAAGTAATATATATGACCGGTGCACAAGGCGAGAGGAATTTGTACAAAAAACAAGACATGGCCTGGCACTCTAGCCATTACTCAGTTACTATCTTTAAAATAAAAATCTGAGAATTAGTTACAAATATCTGCAGATACGTGATAAGCTGTTCGCCACTTTTTGGATATGTGGTTTAAAGTCTCTCTGAGATGGCAGCTGAGAGGGGGTGCTGTCTCAGAGTGGCAGTTTGGGAGACCTGGGAATCAACATGTGAGGTATGCTCTTGGTTTAGAAAGATATTGGATATGTGACCCAAAGTTGGGGCTCTATTTAGAGTTAAGATTAGAGTTAGGACTGGTTAGCAGAGAAGCCTTATAAATGTGGAACAGCTTATCACGCATCTACGGATATTTGTAACTAATTCTCAGATTTTTATTTTAAAGATAGAAGTTCATGATTAGTAACTGAGCAATGGCTAGAGTGCCAGGCCATGTCTTGTATATACCATGAAAGAACTACATAGCCATACATATTTGTAATTCTCAAACTATAGTTGGATAACCTAGAACTCTTAGGGCCAGATTTACTAAGCTGTGGGTTTGAAAAAGTGGAGATGTTGCTCATAGCAACCAATCAGATTCTAGTTGACATTCTCTAATATGTAATAGTTAAGAGATCTAGAATCTGATTGGTTGCTATGGGCAACATCTCCATTAATCCAAACCTGCAGCTTAGTAAATCTGGCCATCAGATTGTGACTATGCCATATTCCATTGCTATTAATAAAAATTATTAATAGTATTGCTAAAATTTAAACACGTCATTAGTTGCTTTATTATAAAGCCTATTTTTGGTTTCAGTTATGTGCCAAAAAGGTTGATATCAGTAGATGCAATTATATTTGAAATATTTAAAAACCCAAACTTTCTTAGAATTTATGTTCCACGATTGAGTGTGTGTGAGTGTATTCCAGACACAAATCTGGTATGTTTACACAGTATCCAGTAAGTTGTGGTGTGATAGAAGTGGTGGTTTCAAATATAATAAATGAAATAATTATTCCTTAATAACATTATTATTGCCAAAGACACAGCAATTTCACGGTGTTTATGATTTTTGTCTTGTTTTTTTCTTCAGACTGCTATAAAAGATTTTAAATTCTGTAATAACATGAACTACTATTGCACCCAAAGTCACACAGCATATGATGTAGTGAGCAGAGAAGCATTGGTGCATCATAGACTACTATCCTATGATGTTGCCTGTTTGAGTTTTTTTTATTTATTAAAGCCTAATGGTCAGTAAAGCTGGCCATACACTACTGTGATTTTTGGTCGGATCATTCAGTTATCGGGTGATCAAACCAAAACTTGCTGTAGTGTGTGACTAAAACTTTTTTCCTAACAATGATAAAACATCCCAAAACACTTGGGTCAGTTACCTGTTCATTATTATTATTAGCAAGTATTGCTTTCTTTTTTGATTGCAGCCAGCCAATAGGCTAGCTGCAAAGGTCTCCTGTCAAGATTGACAGGAGTCCCAGCCAATCAGTACGGAGACTGACAGGATAACTGTGCAGCCTATGAGTTGCAAGGGCCTTCTGTCAATATCAGTTCCAGCAGTAGAGGTTAGTGGTACCGATATCAGGACCTTTCCCTAGTGAAAATTGTCCTGTTTATGGGGCCACCTCTTGCTGGAACCAATAATCATATTATTGTACGGCTAGCTTAACAGGGAACCGCATCCAGAGTTAGAATATATGAGGAAATCAGGTGGAACGTTTAACTTAGGCAAAACCATGTTGAATTTCAGGGGGTAATCAATTTACTCTTATTCCTTGCATGCAGGAAGAATATTCTTCTTACTGCACACAGATACTGACCAGATTTACTTTTTATCTGTTATTTAGACTGGGCTAAGAAATATCACCTTTGCCACCCCTACAATTACATGGTTTTGGGATTCAGTCCAGTGACCCTATTAGACTATAAAAAATGTTTCTAACATCCCACTGGTTAATTAAATTCAACAATACCTATAATAAAAACTAAACATTTATCATTTAAATAGCCAGGTACATTTATTATACATAATGATAAAAAATATATATCGATAGTTTCCATTTTAAAAGAGAACACATAAGCAATAATCTTTTCGCAAGTAGTAGTAGTTGAATGATTAAATGAAGCAGAGCAACAGGTGGGCACAAATCCTAGCCTTGATCAATGCTTTGGAATCAATATTATAAACTTGCAGGATATTAAAATCACTTAAAAAAACAAACTATTGAAACATTAACTCTTATCTTATTAATCACAACTTATGCTGTATGCAAAACAATAAGAATTGCTTAGTTTCTCAGTGCGGGCTTAGGAGGCAAACTGCACTTTTCTACTTGTCTTAAGCAGTTTCATTGCAACAATGTGCCTGGTTCTATGTGAGCTTAAGCTCCAGTGAATGTGACATCGCTGGCAGTGCCTTGCTTTAATGCAGCTGTGTGACTGCCTACACCTGCCAAGTGGCTTCATGTTATATTATTGTGTAACAGAGTAAGGTGCTGACAAAATGACTGCTGGTTGGAATGAATTGTGTTCTGCCGCTGCTGTTTTTTGGTTTTGTATACATATTTTTTTTATTGAGGAGAATGTGAAGATATGTAAAGATTATAGAAATGATCAATGTATTAAAATATATATATTAAACAGTTTCAAGCTATTACTTTTTGGTCATATACCTGTATTATTGTTTGGATTTATTGTGTTTTTGATTTTCTGGCTAAAAGATAAAAAAAATCAACGTGCATTGCGGTCATGCAGGGGGCCTATGCATCATAATCATGGCTTGTTCTTTTCACACGATCAAACATACCAAGAGGGGTTTATGGGCAATTTCTTAATATTCTTCTGTTCTCATGTTTTTGAAACCGTTGCTTCCCCGACATTTGTATACATCACATGTAAAATGCCTGTCAGAATAAAATCTTCCTCACCATTACATTTCATAAGAGTTGCTCTCAGCGCCATTACTTGAAATCTCACATGGTGCTGGCTTGTGCAGTAGGTTGATAGCCGGACACACCGAGATCACATGGCACACTGGCACATACAGTTACACGCAATAACAAACAAAAAAACTAAACCCATAAATTGACAAAACCATATTGAACTACAGGGGGAAGAAAATCTTCATGTGCACATCAGAATTTAGTTCAGTGTTTGTGTGCTATAAGCAAAGTATTTTCCCTGCATGCAAAATAGAATAGAACTCATTTTACCCTCTTACACAATGGTTTGTTCAGGACCAGATCTAGAGGGCCCCCATGTAATAACATGGATGCATGGATACAGCTGGGATCTGCAGCACAATCGCATCTTTGAATGTGGTCCTCAAATATTAAAGTCACTCTGGGCTCTTTCAGGACATATAAGAATCGCTCTTCTTAAGATGTAAATATAACACCAACAATTATAGATGTAGAAAACTGTTAATGAACATTCAACCCATCATATGAAATAAATAGAACAGAATGCAGTCAAAACAGCAAATACCTTTTTTGGCTAAAAGAAAAATACATGTTATATTATGTCTGTGGTAGTTTGCCCAGCAGGCATTTCAGATAACAAGGATACTATGACAGAGAGCCTAACTGTTTCCAGGGAGATGCAAATTATATATCTGGACTAGCATAATACACAGGGCTCAATATTTAATAATGTAATTTCATTTAATTGTTGTAAAGCAAACTATTATGACTATTGTATCTAAATAATAATAATAATTACAAGAAACCTGCATCAAATATTTAGAGTTTGTGGATAGGAACCATCTAATCCAAATAAATAATTAAATATGGTGGATTTGCAAAGTAGGTGCCCTAACCAACCTAAGGGGAAGATTTACAGTAGGCAATGGGGAAGAGTCTACATGAAAATGAGCTATTCTATGGGAAAATAATATAACTATAACTAATAATATAACTAAATTTGAAGTTTTACTTTTCTTCACACAATGCAGTTTTTTTCCTTTGGGGATCCCCCATGTATCCCATTGTTCTGAAAACACGTTTAGACAAAAAAATAAACCTATAATGGGCCATATGCAACAAGCTATAAAGTGTCATATGCAACTATGACAAGCTACATTTTCTTATTGTTTCTAATATTCATCGGTATATTCACTACTGGCAGTTTAAAAAGCAATTGTTTCTTCCTGTAGACTACTTGAGTACTAGTAGGTGTCCATTTCATTTTTTCTTGCTGGGTTTAGCTGCCAAGTCTAAGCCGCTCACATACTTCCGAGGGATCTTAAAATATTCTGCAAAAGGAAGAAATAGAATTGGTGTTTTTCAAAACATGGCTGTTTCAGAAATGCCAACCTGTACCTTACCATATTTTTATAGCCATGGAGAAAAAAAAAAAGAAAAAGAAAAACCTGGGTTTGTCCTTTATATAGGGAAATGAATAAACAAAATGTGATATAGGCACAGTCGGCCGGATTCAGAGCTCCGGCAGCAATGCAATTGAGGCCGGAGTTCTGCGAAAAGTGTTACTGCGCATGCGCAGTAATTTTGGAACGTAATCTACGTTACTTCTTGCAACGTAGATTGCGTACACGTGGTCTTTAAAACTGCGCGTACGCAATCTACGTTGCAAGAAGTAACGTAGATTACTTTCCAAAATTACTGCGCATGCGCAGTAGCACTTTTCGCAGAACTCCGGCCTCAATTGCATTGCGGTCGGAGCTCTGAATCTGGCCCAGTATCCCCACTCATAGTGATAAACCCACCAAGCAGCATTTGTGCTAACCCCACTCAAAATTACAAACAGACAGTAAAAACACAAGGCTTATATTACCCAATCACATTAATGAGCGATTTCTCCTCTCCCGCTAAACAGCCCATGTTATCACTCAATACTGACAATACACGTTCCTAGTATAAGATTCAACATATAAACAATACTTTTTTCTTTTGTATGCATTTTGCCCATACAGTGTACTTTGTGTTGTTTATTACATAATTTTTTCCTTGCGCACCTCACATAAAGCTTATGGGAGGCTGTCCCAGGTCTCTGTCTCTGTGGTTTTCTATAGAGCAGGATTGGTTATGGTCGCAACGGTAAGAGTCACTAAATCGACATGTATACAGCCATCATCATAAGATTAGCTGTATAACTGACGATAGGGTTATAAAGCTGAAAAAAATGTTATGTCAGCAGGGGTACCACGTCGGCAGCTATATATCGGCATGGTATCCCTTCATAACACCAACATTTATTTAAAAAAAAAAATACATTTTAAAACAATACATTTTTTATTTTAAAAGAAAAACATATTCCTTACCATGTCCCCGCTCCTGTGTTTCACCCCTGTGCACACCTCCATCTATCCTTCAACTCTGTCCTTCTCTGCTGTCTTGTAATGGTCTTCCATCTGCTATGTCTTCTTTTCTTCTCTCCGTTCCTGGCTCTCAGCGTGGTCTTCCACCAGCGTCGTTGTCGTCATTTCCTTCTTGCTTTTCTGTGATCCTGCCAGCTGCTGCTGGAGCTGCTTCATTCTGAGGTAAGTAATCAGCTGTTAACGGTTACTTAGGGTTAGGACCATTGAAATAACAGATAAGGAAAAGTTGATTTAGTGCCAGCACGTTAACTTCATCGTGGCCAATCACCTCCCTCAGAATCTGGAAACATAGCGAACATTCAAACAGTTATAAATTTTTGCACACGTATCTGTATTATCCGTACAGCGTGGGCCTGGTTTACCACTTACGCACAGATCGATGGCTGATCCGCACATCAGTGCTAAGGCTGTCTTATGGCAGCGTCTCTGCCCTAAAGTCCACACAACAGAGGAGAGTGATGGGGAGTTCACTACCCTCTTTCATGCAGACTTTAAGACCCCTACACGTACTGAAAGCGTACAGGAATCTCTAGTCCTAAGTTAGCATGCCAAAAACAGGGATTTTGTGAAGAACACATTAATAGAATACTTTAACACCACTAACCCTTATTGTCACAGAGTTCACTGTATGCTTCATCATTACACTCACCTATAAGCAGTTTCCCAGTCAGTGACACCTGGTTGCCTTGAATCTGCACCTGAACTCTATCTTTTGTTCCAGGGAGGACTATGCAGGTGGCGCTGGCCTGTACCCTTTGTTGTAATAAGCTGGCAACCAAAGGAGGATCCAAGCCATACAGTTCCAGGTTCTTAATCATAGTGACCTGCAAGAAGTATATTCTATGTGTCACATATCTCACAAAACACCTATAAGGCTAGTATTGTTTTACAGAAGGAAGAGTTATCTATGAGCAACCTAGATTTAAGCTCTCAATGGGGTTAATCAATCCACCTAAATCTCTGTAACATATGAAATGTGTAGAGGTATAGAGAAACAAAGGCTATTCTCTCATATGCTAAGAATAGGTACCTTTTTGTTGGACCCCCTTTGTGCCACACTTATATTTATGGGCTCAATGGTTCCCTTCCGAACAACAGGGGAGCACCCAGGAAAAGTGACTTGGTATGAATGTTGCATTCTTTCCAAACACCTAGAACAGCGATCAAATAGAACAACGTCAAAAAGAAAATAAGGGACTACAATATCCACCTACATAACAGATTATAGGTAAATAAGCCCAAAATAAAATAGAACATAATACAGACGTGCAAGCTTTCATTTGCCTTCACAGTCACTGAAGTTCAAATCAACGAGCATTAAATAAACACAAGGCTTAACTGTTGTGTGGGTCTGTGCAGTGCATGATTCCAACAATGTAGTACTTGCTTTGTTTTATTATTATTATTATTGTTTAACTATAATCATTTTATTGATAACTTTGCTAAACATTATGTCGGCCTTTATACCATAATATGACTGATAGTTCAACATGACAAATTCGCTCAATTAAGATAACCCTGTTGGATTTTCAAATCCATTCGAATGGACATTGGCAGGTGGGAGGCATAGAAATCAATAACCCATTGGTCACAGTCAATGTAATACACAAATAAAATATAATCGATATAAAAGGAAACCATCTTAGAGGTGCAATTGAAAGGAAAGTTTAATGGAACCAATGGTACCCTAGAGAGTACTCCTCCTGGGGTAGTGCTTGCTTACAGAAAGATACAATATACAATGCACATAAATCAGCAATTACAGGGAAATGATTTTATACCGTGTTACAAGGTCATCCCATCTCAGTAGTAGAATGTCACTCTGCTCCGATTTGTCCAGCAAGCAATCACATATCACAGGGTTCACTGTAACAAAGCTGTATAGGAATAATAGCTACTCAGTAACATATTTACAAGTAAAGCAATATGATTGTAAAGATCAAAAAGGGATTTTTGCAAAAGAATCAGAGATGAAAATGTATTTATATACCAATAAAGGAGTACAACAGCAAAAAGGCTGCAACAATGGTAGAAAAACAAGCAGCTTTTAGTGATACAGACATTGGGCTGGATCCAGACCTTGTTAAGTGCATGAACTTAGTTACACCTGAGCTAAACCATGTTGATTTCAGGGGAGTCATATTTCATCTGTTGCAAACAGTATTAGAGTTGAGAGGTGATGTTTCCTATTAAGTCTAAATAACAGTGTGATAGTAAAGCTGGTCAGTATCTGTGTGCAGTAAGTAATTCAAAGATATATTCCTGCATGCAAAGAATACAATTAACTTGGCTCCCCCTGAATTCAACATAGTTTAGCCCAGGTGTAACTAAGTTCATGCACTTAACAAGGTCTGGATCCAGCCCATTATTTGCACCAATACTGGTTATTATGTATGCTAAAGAGCAAAATCTTTTACTACACTTCAATGATGCATATATAAGATGAAGAAACAGTACAATAATAGGAGCCTGCCTTTATCTAAAATACTATCATGTTTGTAACATCTTGTAATTTCTGAGGTAGAGGGCAATAGACAGATTCAATTAACCTAAAAAAAAATCACCCAGAAGCTTCTTTTTATTTAAAGATAAATTGGATTAAGTAATAATATTTACTGTATACTTTGAAATGAAAATATACATATATTTTGACTGTTTACCAGGACATATTCAAGTAACAGTTATATAATGAATATGGACTTTAAATAGAGGCTATCAGTTTTAATTTTATAATGCAGTAAAGGTTTAGGTATTACAGCTGTTTAATACGTAGCCTCCACTTTTTCAGTAAATTGAATAACTGGCATAAAGTTTCATTGAGAAAGATGGGCTATTTCTTTATTATTTGCTTATTAAATAGGCAGTCATTTGCGATCAAAGAGGCAATTTAAACAAGCCATCCAAAACAAAAAATCTTTCAATGAGAAAGCCGGAAGCCTAGGAGTGACCAAATCAATAGTTTGGTAAATTCTGAGAGAAAAAAAAAGAATCCACTGGTGAACTACGCAACCCGAAAAGGCCTGGATGTCAGGTAGATTCTGAGGGGTACAATCGCTGGATTCTTTCTATGGTAAAGAAAAATTCCCTTCACAACATGCACACAAGTTAAGAACACACACACACCCACACACAAAATGGATGCAATTTTATATTGTAACAACAAATGTATGCATGATCCACAGATTGTGCAAGAAGTATTTTGTGCAACTATTTTAACAGTTGTCAAAAGGCCAATGACTCACTTCTTGTTGTCAGGGTGGACTAGCTCATTAACCTTTACATAAGTGATGATGACACTTCTGACATCAGCCTGAGTAAGGAGGTCCCCTTTCCTGCAAAATACCAAACCGTGTGAAAAGTCAATCACTGGGATAACAAGTCATACTTCTACTGATTTAGAAGACTCTAAAATAATAATACATATATATTATACATTATTTATATTATACATACATATTATATATAAATATATATAATATGTCATGACATCAGGTTACAAGGTAAACAGCAGTTATTTTGGACCGCCAATTTTTATAGTTAATTTGTGAATTATTGGGTGAACGTAGCATGCGATTTAAGCAGCACGATAGCTTGCCAATAACATGCCAACCCTGGTTTAAATCTATGCTGACAACAATGCCCTAACTAGGGCAGGGCATTGTTAATCGTAACAAATAATCAGCATTAAAATCCCTATCTATTTGGGTGTGTCAGAAAAATACGTTATCAAGTGATATGTGTGTCTTTAGTGAAGGAAACCAATTATAAAAAATGTATTTAGCCACTGAACCAATGGCCTCTAAAAAGTATTATTGATTATTTAATGATGCTTAATATTTATAATCTAATAAAATAACTATAACTGCTGCACTGTACTAAAGAACAGAATATAAATATACATTAGTTGGACTGCTAATACAACAGTACAAGGACAACATATGCCTAGATTCATATAATTAGTAATGCTACACCTGCTTAATGGATATGTATACCGTCATTAAGGGTTAGGTCTCCAAGTTGGGCGTAAACACAACACCAAAACAGCCAGTCTAAGGCTGAATTTTCCACATTAAGCCATCAGACAATTTCAGATCATAATGTGCCAGGCTAAAAATGTAAAAATCCATTTTCAAGGACTGAAGCACAGAAAGTCTCTCCCACTGCAGTAATAATAAAAGGAAAAGGAAAAATTGTACTATGATTCTCATAGTTCTCTTCATCACCTGCGACCTGATTCCTGGAAGAGAGGAAGCATCTTTGGGGAGATTCCATACAGGGAGATAATTTCAGGGGGTTGATACTGGTGTCCTTCTTCAACATCTGTGTCTATAGCAGTCGCAGAAGAAGGCAAAACTGAAGCAGGGGCAACAAAAGTTCTGATGCTACCAAGGACAAAAAAATACGTTTTAAAAGGCAGCAGCAAACTAAAATCTTGTAATAAACATATGAAAAAATTTACCTTTTCCTATTGTCAAAAGCATTTGGTCACATTAATGATTGGATGAGACACAAATCA
>WWET01000247.1:525717-581812 GCA_011038615.1 Limnodynastes dumerilii | reverse complement strand
TATTATTTACAATTCAAATAACAGGTGGTACCTGCAATTAGAACAAACTTTACACTTTAACTGTAACATGTGCCAATAATCTCCATTCCGTTGAGTGAGTACCTTGGTAGTCTGATTTTTATTTTATTCCGTGGATTAGATATATGCAGGACTTGTGTTACGCAATCTCTGCTCATGTGTTATATATGACTATTGCATGTGCCACAGGGTATGATTATGTTCAGGAAGCTGCTGACAGCAGTCACCCAGCCACCTATATTTAATGAATGCATTAGCATTTAATCAACTGAATGCAATACAAAGGGTATGGAAAAGCACTAGCACAAAGCATAACCACCATTCCAACCATATATTATAGTGCACTTGTGTATGGATTCTTAAAAGTAGCTGCATTTGCTTGACTGTGCTGTGTACGTACGCAACCTGCTGCACCTGCGTTTGCTGTTGGATTCCGATCAGGCTTTCCTTTTATTTGCATTTGTTTTTGCATTCAGCTCTGGACCACGCCCACAAATATTAGAAGCAATAAAGTACCTATAGCAGCACTACTCTAGTAGCAAAATAGCAACAAACATATGCCAGACAATCTTCAGTCCACCTCCCCACACCTTGGAGGGCCGTAGGGTTTACATGCTCAGCCGCTACTGTAATCATCAGGTGCGCTGTCCCACATATTTGTATAAATGAAGACAAAAGTGAAGTTGTTTTTGTTATAATGTAGAATAATTAGAGCAGAATAATATATTGAGTTTAAAAAAAAGAGTCAGTAACAACTCCCAAGGAATAATTAAGCTTGTGTAAGCTGCCACGTGAATAAGCTGCACTTACTCTGGGTGTGTCCAGTCTATATCCACAATGCTTTCTACTCCTTTACTGAGCTCCTTCACCTGCAAAATCTTGCGCTGCTGCATGGTCTGTAAAAATTTGGATAGCTGGTGGAGGAAATCATACAGCAGTGAGGCAACAAAACACACTTCACAATCCATACTGTTCTGCTTTCATCATATGACATTGCACAGGGAAATATCGGGATCATTATACTCAGATAATTACAAGTATGTGATTAGAGATGCAAGTATGAATTTCGGCTACCTTGTCCAGGCTTGTGGACTGCAGTAACAACAACACTTCTTTTAATTAAATATATAATTACAACAGAAAAAGAGTTATAGTTATAGTGCAGTAACTTCAAATAATATAACACCAGTGCTTTTATTCCATAGAACGTGAACCACCACCTAAGATGTATCCACAATGATAAGAATGGATTAGTACCAGATATTGCAGGCATAAAAGCTTGGATAATAGGTTTCTTTTTTGACTCTAAGGGTCCGATTCAATTAGCTGTGATGATGGGAAAAATCTTGTGGTGCACTTTTTCCCGTCATATATATGGTATGAAAAGTAAGCAAATTTTTATGCGCACCTCTACGGGGTGCACATAAAAATTCCCCCCAAAGAACACGTGGAATTAGCTCTGCACAGCAAATAACACGGATGCAAAGCTAACTGAATCGGGCCCTATGTGTGTTCCTTCTACTCATCATGTTATGGCTCCATACAACACATAAAACACATAAAACAGCAACCATCCAGTGTGGTATGTTTAGTAAAAAAATAACATCAAATTCAATTAATATGAGTACAATAGAAAAATAAAAATAAGGCCTATCTGATAACAATGGTCAGAACCACACAGCAAGGTCATCAGTCACTCTAATGCATTTCGTCCTTGGATTAACCACTGGACTTCATCAGGGAGATATGGACAGTGAGTACATGACCGTATACATAACAGTACATGATAGTAAAGGTTTTTATAGTGAAAAAGGGTGCACTTTAGAATTGTGGGCAGGCGCCATCTTAATTGTGGGCAAATTCAAGACAGACACAATTTATAATTTGATAGACAATTGTAGTGCCTATAAGCCAGGCCAAACCATAAATAGCAAAATATAAGACAATCATAATAACCTTTAAGAAATAACCAGCAAAAAGGGCTAGTATGGCACAAAACGGTCCTACAATTTATGACATATGGGATGTGTAAGAGGATATTATAGAGCAGAGGTTATACATAGGGCAGGTAATGTAAAGACACAAAATGGAAGTTGCTCAATCAAGTTATAGGTAAATGCATACAGCTGCATGACAGGCAGGGGGTAATCTGCTAGCCACAGAAACAGAGAAAAAAATGCCTCAACAACACTGCCATAAACCAGTAACAGACTATACCGTCTATCTGTAAAATAAAACGCAGAAATGTCTGTTACACATATTTGCAAATATATGATAAGCCACCAGCCACCGTCAAGGCCTTTCTGCATACGGTGGTCCTAACTAACAATGAGAGTCCCAATGTTGGGTCATATATCTATATATTTAAATTGAGAGCTAACTTACCTCAGGAGGCACCCCTTAATGCCCCCAAAATAGCTGCTGTGGAAAAACACCCCCTCTCAGCTGCTGCTCACAGAAAAGCTCCTAAACAGTATACACACAAAATGGAAGTTGCTCAAAGACCTGACGTGATCACACTGCACATGCGCAATGTTTTTCCTGGCAAAGATTAGAAATATTCCAAGTCCAAAATGAGAGCCACTGTGATTGCACCTCCCAGGCCAAGACTTCAGAAACCGACCAATGTTTCTGAAGAGGGCACCCAACTCGCAACTCATTGCAGAGAAGAGAGCCAGGCTAGCATAATTAACGCTAGGGGCCAGATTTATCAAGCTGCGGGTTTGGAAAAATGGAGAAGTTGCTTATAGCAACCAATCAGATTGTAGCTGACATTCTTTAGTATGTAAAAAAGAAAGTGAGAGCTAGAATCTGATTGGTTGCTAAAGGGAACATCTCCTCTTTTCCAAAGCAAAAGCTTAGTAAATTTGGCCTTAGAAGTGTTAAAATTAGGAAATTAGCATACATTTTAATTATTACTGTTCTTAATAATCAGCTATTCACACACAGCTCTTTTATAACATGCATTTATCTTTATTTCTTAGTGTTGGTTTCTCATTTATTGGTATAACTATAAATCTTGCCCATTTACAGAAACCCACTTTACAATAATAAATTCCATTTATGATGTTTGCTTATTTTGGCCAACAGTTGGTGGTCCCCTATTTTAATGTCATTTTTTTTTTTTAATTAGTAAAAGTTGTCAACTACATGATTATTACACAAATGTAAGTTTATACTTTAAGGGCCTGATCCAGACCTATGAATGAGCGCCGAGCGTATTAGCGCCCAGCGTAAAAACTTAGCACTTCCCCCGACACCCCCCTTACTTTCATTTCCTTACGCCGGCCAAACCCTACCCTAACTTTCCCCAGCGTTACGACGTCTGCCCGTTCGTACTAACGCGCAAGGTAACCCAGCCCATACTGTACGATTTAAACACCTCGGAGAACATACTGAAAGCTTTACATAAATCAAGACGTACTTTCCCCTCAAGTCGATACGTAGAACTTTTTCTAAACGTTTTCCATAGGACCTATCTGACTCCTCAGCGGGCCTTTGCCTTGGGGTTACAGGAGTCGGATCAATGCTACAAATGCCGCGAACCAAACGCAGATCTATTTCATTGTCTTTGGGGATGTCCTTTCGTAAGATATTTTTGGGGCAAGGTCCATAAATTTATTCTAGACCACCTGCTGTCATATGCACCCCTCACTCCAGAGTGGGCAATTTTGGGTATACTGCCTAAAAATCAGAGGGCCGGCTGGGGAGTCAGACGTTTGGTCCTGGCAATTAGTGCTGCAGCAAGGAAAACAATCTTGCAAACATGGAATCATCAGGGCACACCCCCTTTAGCACTTTTCCGGGAAAAGCTGTTCTTCCTCTTTCAAATGGACTGGTTGGAGGCCTCCTTGGACAGGGGCAATAAAGTGGAGCGGTTTTTTGACACGTGGGAAAGCTATATAGATTCACTCCCCGTGCAGACAAGGAACCGCATACACCAATGCTTTGAGCATACCTCATGGTACCTATTACGTCTGATAGATAATGATCCCCCTATAATAGGTTGTGTACCCCATTAAATGGTGGAACCTTGAGTGCTGACTGTTTACCCTCTATGTCAGGGGTCTCTCAATGGATAGCAATGTACCTTATGGATGATCATAATATGTTAATCAATTGAAAGCATGTGATTTCTGTTTTCTCTCATTGCTGAAGTGCTCTTGTGAAGTATGTGTGCTATGCTTTGCTAATAAAAAGTTATAATAAAAAAAAAAAAAATAGGGACAGACAATAATAAGGGACTCAATTGAGTCATTACCTTCCCTATGTATAACCTGTCTGCTATATAACATCCTCTTACATATCATTGCACTGGTGTTATATCATATGAAGTTACTGCAATATAGGCGCCTCACGGTCTCTTTCTCTGTTATAGTATTAATCCGAACTGACGGATAATCTTCGGGAAGGCTACCCCTGAACAATCGGGTCGTTCCTGTATCAGGACTACTTCACAAACGATTGCGGTTTTGAAAAGATTATGAAAAAATCTTTTTTTTTAGGTGCTATAAATATTTCTTGTATTTCTGGATTGCTAGAAACTAGCGCTATATCTTTGATTTGTTTTTTTTTTTATCACATAAATATTCACCTTTGTTGCATTACCTTTTTATAACTAGATTTCTTAATGTCCACTTGCTGTCCTTCAGGGCTAAAAAAACAACCAACAGAACATTTTCAATGTTTTTATACAACCATAAAAGATGGTTATTTCTACATTTTAAGTCATTTATTGGTATTGTGTTTTATGCAGTTTATGGACAAATATAACATTGGCATTTCAGAACATATTATATTATACTCCTGCTCAACTCAAGCAGTCACACATTTTTATTCCACTGCTTTTATTTACTTGGCACAGAAAACATAAATAATATTTCTTGACAGCTTGCAAGGAAAATAAATTCACTACGTAAAAATAAATCTTTGTCTTAACATTGAAAGGACCACATTCCTGAAGTCCAAAAATACCACCTGCAGCTAATTTCAATCAATCTAAACCAGGCTACATGTGGAGATGATGGAGAGGACCAGGAAAATTTTTATTTTGGAAGCAGTGGCAGAAGAAGTTATATTTAGCACCTACTCTGGCAAAGCTTACATTTCTGTCAGTAACATCAAAATCACTTGTCATCATTGTATCAAGGAATATATGGAGTTCAACACAACAAAGCATTGTGTATGTATTTTATATAGAAATGCCTTAGTGATGGAATTAAAATTCAACAAGTTTAAGTGCAGAACTTACCAACAGGTGAAAAGATAATTGCGCAGGAAGGAGCTTGTGAGCAGGGGAAGGTCTGACTTTTTCACCTTGTACTTCAAAGCTTGAAAGAAACACTGGTGTAATAAGCGATCCATGTTTTCTAGTGTTATGAAAAAATAATAATAATAAATAACATTTCTCTGCATATAAACCTCATCCAGATTATTTATTGCCAGTGTTTTACAAAACACAATTTCCTTTGCAACAAAAAAAAAATACACCCAAAACAACTTTGTTTCATAAAGATTTCATTCTCAACGCCATGTGTGTATGCGTAGTGATAAACGATCTGCACATGTGCAGACTGACAATCATGTTGCACGTGTACCAGATGGAACGCTCAGTGGGTTACTCGCCTATCTGGATACCTACTACCATTTACTGCACCACCATACAAAGCCACAGGCATTATATCAATTTGTTTTATGTAATAATAGAAAACATACAAGGATAACCTTCTCATTTTCAAAGCTGCTTAAATGCTACCAAAGGAAAACAAAAACATCAAGTGTAATTCGTTTCCATTAGTAGGCAAGATCTGTCAAATGGTCATAAAATAAGTATGTTTAGTGAAATTATAAATATAATTTTCAAAAGTAGTCCAAAATGTTCTACATGGTACTTGAAATTATATGACATGGTGAAGGCCTTTATTACCTTGGGGAGATATTAGGCAGACGTCGGAATCCTGTGCTTCCTCTTTCTCTTCCTCTGCTATGTAGTTCTCCACAATGTCTTCATTATCTTGTAGACTAATTGATGCAATTTCCAGCAGGCTATCATTTTCTAATGGTTTGTCAAAATCTTGATTTATAGGCTCATTGTCCTGGGATATTATTTCTTCTACCTTCTCACCTTCAGGAGCCTGTACTTCCACTGAAGCAATGTTTGGTAGACATGACTTGTCCCCATAAGCCCTGAAATGAAAATTCAAATGCTAAAAATGTATATATGTCCACAGGAAAGTGTGGAATAACCCAAAAACAGCCAAGAATAAATGTCAGTCCTTTAAGTTAAACTGTACATGGAGTTACTTTATTACTTTACAACAATGTCAACTATACCGCTTTCACATCACCACCGGTGGGAAAAACCCGGGTCTTTCCCAGGGGAAATGCCGGGGCACCTTTTTTTTTGTTTTTTTTTATTTAAACATTTTTTATTAGGAGTTTTCCAAAACATGGTAAATAATACATGGTAATTAATCAATTACATCATGTGGTAAGTTACATAATGGATGTCACTTTAGTTGAGTTATAGCTTTCAACATGTTACAAAAGGACAATTAAGAACAAAACAAAACACAACACATAAAAATATAACAGAAGCCTCCAAATCAAAATGCCCTCTCCAGCCCTGGTCCAACTAGTATTATCCCAACCACTTCTCTTTCAATTCCAACCCGCTGTTTCTATAGGAGTAGGACCCTACGCCAGTAGATCACTTCAGTACCTGGGTGCAGCAATTGTCATTGGGGTAAAGCCACAGTTTGTACCAGACAGCAACAGTAACAACTAACATCATGGAGAAATTAACAAGTCACTGCATATAAAGGATCAATCCGGAACCACCCCCAGTCCCTCCAGGTTTCTGAGAAGAAACCATGATGTTTGCTCAAAAGGTTGCATAATGTGTTTGGCTTGATCAGGCGGTTACTATTATTGCTAATAAAGGTATATCTGCTTGTATAACTGGATTAGGCAACCACGCTTCAAAATTTGCCCATAGCAGAGCTAACTGGTTTTTAGCTAACTTAAGACCCAGAATGGAGTTTATATACACCTGCACCTTGTCCCAAAACTTCCAAACTTTACCACACTCCCACATATTGTGTATGTAGGTAGCACTGGATGCAATTTCCCCTGCCACCATATGCCTTCGCTGCGCCTGAGACACATATGCTCTGTTTATTGTTTTAAAATAGATTTCCTGCAGTTGGGACGATTTTAGTGCTTTCATCATAGAGTCAAAGTACACCAAAGGTGCTTCCACCGACTCCAACTCGGGAATGTCCTTCTTCCAGGCCCGCAAAGTGCCTGCCCACAATTTGTCCGAGTCTTCGCAAAGAATATCCGATAAATACCGAATATGAAACTGATGAGATTTCAAAAATATTAATAATTTTCCAATTGGTGTGTCCTTGTAGCCGCAATCAGTGTCAATGGCGTACTTTCAAGTACATATAAAAATGCCTATGCAGTATCCCAAATTTGTCCTGAAGCGCATCAAAGGTATATATACGGGCCCCCCGGGTCAAAAACATTGCAGATGGCTTTAATCCCCTTATTTCGCCATGTCAAAAACAGAGCATTCTGCAAGCATGGCTCAAAAGCCAAGTTTCCCCATAATGTGTTATATATTGTTTTAGTACAATCCTGTTTAAGAATTCTATGAATGCCTACCCATGAGTTGTAAGAGTCCATAAACAAAATATTATCCTTCATCTTGTCAGGGATCTTTTGTTTCGGCAGATGCAATAATGCTCCCAGTGCTAAGGGTGAGACAAGTAACTGTTCTAACGCCAAGTTGGTATACGTGCTCTTATGAAGCAACCAGTCAGATATGTAGCGGAAATGCGCTGCGAAAATAAAAATTTGTATGTCAGGGAACCCGAGGCCTCCCTGCTTCCTAGGAAGCCTCAGTCTAGCTTTTGCAATTCTGGGTTTTTTATTATGCCAGATAAATTTAAGAAATTTCTGTGCGCATCTGCTGATGTCTAAGCGTGACGGTGAAATGGGAAGCATTTGGATGAGATATGATAACATAGGGAAAATTACCCCCTTGATGACTGCTATCCGCCCCAGTAGGGAGAGAGGTAAGTTGACCCATCCCTGTAATTTGTCTGCCATAGCAGTTAATATCCTGTCATAATTGGCTTTATAGAGTGTTCGAGATGTGGGCGTGATCTGTATGCCTAGGTACCGAAGCTGAGAATGCGTGAGCCGAAAACTTTTGGTGATCAGATCGAGAGTAGCTAGAGGTGGCGACTTTGAAAGCAGCATCGCCTCCGATTTTGTGAAATTAACCCTGAAGCCTGAGAATGAACCAAATAATTTTATAAGAGACAACACTGCCGGGATAGAGCCATGCAGCGGAGACATAAATAGCAGCATGTCATCCGCAAACATGGCTAACTTAAGCTCCATACCATTAATTTTTATCCCTCCAAAGTCAGATAGATTACGTAATGCTACTGCCAGAGGTTCAAGAGCAATCACAAACAGGAGTGGTGATAAAGGGCACCCCTGTCGGGTACCCTTTTGGATAAAGAAAGCTTCAGAGGCAACTCCATTCCCCATGATACAGGTATATGGATTATCATAAAGTGCATTAAGCAACAGACCAAATCCCCCCGGGAACCCAAATTTATGCAATGCTTCCTGTAAGTGATCCCAGGTCACCATGTCGAACGCTTTTGGCTTCCGGAACCGGAAGCCAAAAGCCACCTTTTAAGTCCACAAAAACCCGGGAAATTCCTGGGTCTGACCCTTACAGATCACCATGAATTTCCCAGGTTTTAGTGGATATTTAACATGGCAGGGCATGCTGATGCTTGTAGTGCTACAAGCATCAGCATGCCCAAGGATGCCAGGGCATGCTGGCGCTTAGAGAACCACAAGCGTCAGCATGCCTGGTCATCCTGTGCCCACAGCGGCGTGTCAATGTCCCCATTAGAACTCTAATAAAATATAGGGCTTAAAAAAAAAAACATTTAACATTTAGTGCCCCCCATATAAAAAAACAAAAAACATTTTATAGTGCTATTATAAAAAAAACTAAACATTTAATACCCCAAATATTAAAACAATAATTACATTGAATATCCCTAATAATAAAAAAGTATTTACATTTATTAACGCTAATGATATAATGCATGAAATAAATAAATAAAATCAGGACATTAAAATTATAAATAAAAATAAGTACTTACCATCTTTATTTGGATCCCATCTTCCATGCTTTTAATCTGTGGGGGAGGTCTTTGGGAAAAAAAAACCCCTATGCCACCACCGCAACTCATGTCCCGTTTCCATGGTGACCAAAAATTTAGATTTTTTTTTTTATAATAACAGCACTATAAAATGCAATAAATGTTAAATTTATTTTTTATATTAGAGGTATTCAATGTAATTATTTTTCTTATGGGGGGGCATTAATTGTTAAGTATTTTTTTTATGTTAGTGGCTGGCCCTATATTTTATTTAGTATCTAGGGGGGGCATTACTTTGTTTTTTGTTGCACTAAATGACAGGGCATGCTGGCACTTATGGTTCTCCAAGCACCAGCATGCCCTAGCATCCTTGGGCATGCTGGTACTTGTAGCACTACAAGCATGGGTGTGGGGCTTCGGTCCAAACAGCCGATTTTGCAACTGGCTGGGATTTCGATTGCTATGCCTCGATGAAAAAGCTCTGTGGTCCAAAAAGTTATTAAAAAAAAATAGTCCCCCACTCCTTTCCCTAATTCTAACCCTGACCCTCCCCTCTCACTAGCCTAACCCTCCCTTCCTGGCAGCCTGACCCTAACCCTCCCTTACTTGCACCCTGACCCTAACCCACCATCTCCCACAGCCTGACCGTAACCCTTCCTCCCCTGCAGCCTGACCCTAACCCTCCATCTCCCGCAGCCTGACCCTAACCCTCCCTACCCTGCAGCCTGGCCCTAACTCTCCCTACCCCGCACAGAGAGTTTACTCACCTGTTCCAGGCACGCGGCAGAGAGATATCGCTAACGGTGGAGGGATATCGCAAATTGCAAAAATGAATGGGTGAAGAAGTCAGAACGGCATACTCACCCATTCATTTAAAAAAAGTCTGAATGGGTAAGTATTTGAAAAAGGGACATCCGAAAAGGAACTTTCGGATGTCCCTTTTTCAGAAATTAGATTTTCTTAGCGGAGAGTGTAACAAACAAGCATCAGCATGCCCTATACTTTGCAAATGTGTTTTTTTTTTTTTGTGATTCGACACTAAAAAACAGATTTGTTTACTGTTGCCATAGCAACATTGAACTAATTTAACCAACCAGGGGACAAAGTGAAAAACCTGGGTTGAAAAACAACCCTGGACCTTTCATATTGCCACCGCTCCCAGGTAGGACCCAGGAAAACCCTTTTTTTGTCGGGTCGCAATCCCGGGTCATTTAACTCGGGTCAAAGTGAAGTGGCGCTTTCACATCACCACCAAATACCCAGGTTTTTGCAGAGGCCTGGGTTTTTGGCCAAAAACTCGAGTATTTGGTGGTGATGTAAAAAAGGTATTAGTCACTCTAGTGTTTTTCCACTTGATTATCTTTTATTTTTTTTTACTTGTGATGCAGTAAGAATTATAAGATCTTAATAAATATGACTGTTTGTTGCAAAAATGCACACCAAAACAACATCAGAAACAAAAATCTGAAAATGCAAAAATGCAATAAGTCTGAGAAAAGGCTTTTTTCCTATCGCAAACCCAGGATTTTGGTACTTATTGAGTCCATCTTTGGGATGCTGGTACACTGGGGTTTGTAGGGCCTGGTTGGAGTGGGCACTAAATAGTTAAAATCACAAACTAGGTTTCAGCTGAATGACCTTACACTACAGTAAACAAAGATATACAATAAATCAGGGCCCAGCAAATACCGGTTGCCAGGTCGCCATGGCAGTTACAATTTAGGACCTGGCGAACAGAGTGCAGAGTGAAAGAGAAACCACCGGTGAGGTCACCCCACGGCCTCCTTCTCACCTGCTAAAACAATTGTGCAATGCTTGTTGTTCCCGTAGACTTCAGCAAATTAGAAATTAGTGGCCGTGGGGGTAGCACCTCTGTGGATAATCTGCAGGTGGTTTCTCCGCCCGCATAAGACAGATGGCGCATATGGCGAGTAAATGAAAGTCTCAGAAGACTTCGGCAGGTAAGTAAACAGGTTTTTGGGTTGTTTTTTTTATGTATATAAATATGCAGGTGTGTATGTAATGTATGTATGTAAATGTGTTTATGTGTAGTTTATTAAACCTTTTAATAGGAACACGCAATATCACTCATACCAATTTCACAGCTTAGAAACAAAAGCATTATTAATAATAATAATATTTTTATTTTTTACTTCTAACTGTAACTAAATTTGTCGAGCCCTGCAATACACATAGAAAGAGAAGAAACAAAACATAGCAAGCTATATGTTAAAAATTGAAGGCAAGAATGAAGAAATGGTCTACTTACCATAGGTGATCTCTGTAGGTGTGCAAAATATTGAAACCTTTCCCTTTCATTCCTGAAAGCAGCATTTCTCTTGTAGACATTGTTGCCACACCGATTGCTACAGGAGCCCTGTATAATAAAAAAAAAACCACACAAAATATAAGGAATTATTGTTCATAATTCTCTTAGCTTTACAATTCAAAAAAATTTTGTAGATTGAAGTAGTCACCAAAACGGACTGACAAAAACGACACCAGGCTGCGTTAGAATGTTCTTTTTTCCTCTAATGCTCTCTTCATTTACATAAACCAATACACAATTGAAAACTCTTAACAAAAGGCACATTAGACTATCTGCATGTACAACTAAAACGTGACGATTATGTATGTCTAGGTCCTAACATACCAGGCATTTGTCTTTGTTATTATTATTATCATTGTCATTATCAATGTGATTGTTATTACTTGTTATGCTTATCACACCAGATAAGAAATAACCCATAGATTTGAGTGTTATTCAAATTATGTATATCTTTGTTGTAACATTATCTCTCAGGCTTTATTTATCCATGTTGTAACATCAATTTCTTCTCCATACTTCAATAAAAACTTTATTAAAAAAAATTAGTAGATTATCTGAATAAGAGGTAGGGAACATAAAAAACGAGGGCAACAAGGCAGTATTCAATTCTTTTACGTGGAGGAAAAGAAGAAATTACGGTGGAGGTGGTATTAAAGAGAAAAAAGGTAATGGGGAGAGTAGAGGGTGCAGGGGAAAATAAAATGACCTAAAAGAGTCTGAAGTCAATGGTTTACAAGCGTTTCAAAAACAAAAAGGATACATTGTAACTTTCTGTATGATGTGTATATATAATTTTAGTTCAACATTTTAGTATAGCTTACTATTATATACCTCCCAACATTTAAGAATTGGAAAGAGGGCCAAAATTTTCGCGGCACAGTATGGATGTGTCTTGTACCGCCCAGTGGGTGTGTCTGGGGAAGTAGGTGTGTCTTGCACCGCCCAGAGGTTTCTGCCCCAAATTATTTGTCCAGCCATCCATATGTCTGGCCCTTTTTATATGTCCAGTCTTTATGTCCGCTCCTTTTTATATGTCCAGTCTTTATGTCTGCCCCTGTCCCATCTCCATATTTTCTGCCCCTTATTATATGTCCAGCCTCCATATATCTGCCCCTGCTTCTATGTCTATCCTCCATATTGTCTGCCCCTGTTAATATGTCCAGCCTGTATAATGTATGCCCCTTATTACTATTCCAGCCTCCATATATCTGCCCCTGTTTATTTTCCATCTTCCATATTTATGCCCTATATTACTTGTCCAGTCTCCATATTTCTGCCTTGTTTTTGCCCAGCCTCTATATATTTTCCCGTGATCGCCCAGCCTCTATATATTTGCCTGTTATTGCCCAGTCTCTATATAATTACCTGTTATTGCCCAGCCTCTAAATATTTGCCCCCGTTATTGCCCAGTCTCTATATATATGTCCTTGTTTTTGCCCAGTCTCTCTATATTTGCCCCTGTTTTTGCCCAGTCTCTCTATATTTGCCCGTTTTTGCCCAGCCTTTATATATCTGTCTGTTTTTGCCCAGCCTCTATAAATGTGCCCCTGTTTTTGCCCAGCCTCCATGTATTTGCCCGTTTTTGCCCATCCTTTATATGTTTGCCCCAGTTTTTGCCCAGCCTTTATATATCTGCCCCAGTTTTTGCCCAGCCTTTATATATTTGCCCCTGTTTTTGCCCAGCCTTTATATATTTGCCCCTGTAACATTATGCTCTCTCTCTCTCTTACATGTGACGGTGTGCTGCTTCCTTCCTCCGCGGGCTCCCACTCTCTCTCCCGGCAGTCGCAGTGCAGGTTATATAGGGCTGCTACCGAAACCCTGTATGACCAAATCTGTTTCTGTGAATGACAGTGACTGTCACTGACAGAAACAGATTTGGTCATACAGGGCTTCCGTAGGCGCCCTGTTTTACCGATACTGCGTGTAGGGGGAGGAGAAAAAAAAACCCAGACGCATATGCGGCACCGCACAGGCTACAGAAACTGGAAAAAAAACAACTCTGTCCCGAGAGTCTCTTCTCTCGGGACAAGTTGTAATACGGGCGGGACAGCCTCCCGAAAGTGGGACTGTCCCGCTGAAATCGGGACTGTTGGGACATATGCTATTAGGGGTCTGTGGAAGTCTGAACAATATGTTTTACTTTTGGGTGACTTTGGCGTAGAAGCTGAAGGACAAGGAACTACAAACGTCATGACACAGATGGGTTGAGGAAGGGTTGGGGAGATCTGGATATTTTATTTTCCATTCATTTTATATTGTGCAGCCTGCCTACATGTGTAAATGAAGACAATTTTAAAGGAGTAAGTATGCATTAAGGCAGGGTGAGGTGTGACAGGGTGATTCACAATTAGAATTTAACATCAGGTGCTGTAGGATTGCGGTGTTACACTACACACTGAGGAATTAAAATAGAAGAAACCACAACAGGGGTTCATGTTGCTAGTTTCTGCATTGTGCTAAGACTCACAGTCAAAGTCCTGCTACCATATACTGATTGCCAGGCTACTCAACAAAACAAAATTGTCTACTAATTTTTTTAAGGCCTTCCAAGTGTCTGCATCCATTTAATTTTAACAACTATGTAAAGTAGCAAAAATCAAAACTCTCATAGCCCAACTTCATATAATCACCCATATTTTACCTGCATCTAGACAGACAACTTTTTTTTTAGGTTAAAAGCTACTGCTATGCGCCTCCTCCTCAAAACGCTTTTTACATTCTAATATTAATATTATAATTATTATTATTAAGAATAACTACAGGTTTTTATATAGCGCCATCAGATTACATAGTGCTTTACAATTTTTACAATCATAACAAGACACTTTATAAGACACTGGGGATTGATACATAAGGTCAAGTGCTATATATATCACACAATGGATCAGCCAGGATGTATGATAAATGTGCTATGTATGTTGGTAGCAGAACTGAGGGAAATTTTAGCATGGAAAGATTGTTTAAGTTTGTGTTATTCATGTAACAGAAAGGAAAACTGGATTGCATTAGTAGTAGTTGTAAATAGGGTATACAAATGTTATGCATTAGGTTAAGGAATTTGGTAAATAGGTTATACAAATGTTATGCATTAGGTTAAGGAATTTGGTAAATAGGGTATACAAATGTTATGCATTAGGTTAAGGAATTTGGTAAGCTTGAACAGGTAAGAGGTAAGGGAGTGCTTGAAAGTTCAGAAGGTAGAGAATAATCTTAGTGGGAGAGGAAGGTTATTCCAGCGAGTGGGTGCCACCCCGGAGAAGTCCTAAAATAATAGCATTTGTTTAGAGTCAAGGAAAGCTGTATGTCCTGTGAACATCTGAAAAATAGAGCTGGGATGTATCTTGAGATGAGTTAGTATATGTATGCGGGTACAGTCTTGTCAATGGTTTTGTAGGTTATCAAAAAGATTTTGTAGTTCATTTAGTAAAATACATGCAACTAATGCAGAGACTGAAAGAGTGAAGCAGATCTAGAAGAGAATTTCGTAAGGAAAATCAGTCTAGCTGCTGCAAGCAATGTAGGGGGTAAGGAGAGTGTTGCAATAATTAATGCAGCAGATGCATGAATGAGATGATTTTGCAGTGTCTTGCGAGAGATATTTGCATATTCTGTAAATTTTTTTCTTAGATGTATATAACACAATTTAGCAACATAGGACTGTATTCACACTTAAGTGTGAAATAAGTAAGCACGGATTCGCAAATATACACGTCTAAGTTGCAAGGCAACACCCATGACACTCCCCTAGTACTGATGGATTTTTGCAGACTTCCGCCACCATAGGGAAACCTTAACCCTCCGTGCGTATATTTGTGCCTCAGTTGCTTAGGTACGTGTGTACATTACTAACCGCGCCCACCCATCCACTGTCACATAACTTCTTAGTTACGGACGACTGCCACACCCTTTCCGTACGTATCTCACTAAGCAAAGATTTAAAATCCGGGCCTAATGGATTTCCGTGCCGAAATCCTACGCAGCACTTTCGTAACTGTGAATATGGTCCATATTGTATACGTGGAATAAAAGGGTAACACCTAGGGAGCAAGCTTGACAAGTAGGGATTAATGGAGTTTTGTCAAAAGAGAGAGCAAAGCCGGGTTAATATAGTAGAGGGATGTGATGCAGGGAGAGTAAGAGATAATGTGAACAGAAATGCTGTGTAAAAATAGGAAATACAATAAAACCAATATGGATGTAAGTATGCTTACTAATCCAGAACTGATAATACAGCAGTAATGTCCCGAAAGACTATGGACTGGATTCACAGATACGATACTGGGTTTTTTGTGCGTATTTTTAGGAGCGGATTAACTGTGCATGTGTAGTCATTTTTTTACGTAGGATTTATAAATCGCACTTAGTGACATACGTATGGAGGGGCGTGGTTATTTTCCATACGTGCAAAGTTACGTGAAAGTGGGTTGGGGGGCATTTGATGGCGCGGTTAGTAATGTACGCACGTACGTAACTTACGCACGTAAATGCACATGTTAAGGGTGCCCTATGGAAGCGTAAGTCACCAAAAATCCATCCATGCGAGCCATGGGAGCGTCAATGCAACGTGGGTGCGTAGATTTGCATACTTTAGCCACACGCATCTGTGAATCCAGTCCTTAAAGACTTGATTGACACCTAAGAAGCTGCTGCGTATTTTAACAAAAATGGCTACTGTGCATGTGTAGTCATATTGACTATGCAAGCTACGTAGCCGCAATCTGTCAAATATAAAACTTGTTTAATGCACTCTATATTAACTAAAAGCAGGATGTACCTGTTTCCCACTAAAGTGACTGCACACAGACTGCCCTGCCGTACCTCAGGTAGGCCACTAGATGTCATCACAACACCGGGTAGCATCAGATCTGGAAAAGAGGTAAACATCATAACAACAAACTGTTTTATTTTTTTGTAAGGACATTTTCAGTATTTTAGTGTGCACAACCCAGAACCTAAAAGTTTAAGAACTGTTAGAAGGTGTTAATTAGTGAATGACAACAAAAAAACTTAAAGTATCATTTACATATTACACTAATTTTAATTCCCTGTCAGATAGCTTTCATTAAGTCACACAATTGTTTTAACAATATAGTCAAGATAAATGATTACCTGCTCCTCCAATCATTTTCTCAAGTACAGGAGGCCAAGTAGCAAAAGCTGGGAGAAGGTCTGGATACCGCCACAGAGTATAAACTGTGTGGGCACAAACAAAATTCATTACTTATGAGTAAACAAATTTGTCATATTTATGCCTCATGTTGTAGAACCTTATAGGCAACATATGCACGCCTTTCATAAATAAGTTGTTGAATTGGAGTGAAATATGGTGGTATACCATAGCCACTTCTGCCACAAATTTAAATTAAAAACTATAAATCTCTATCATCTAATATTTTCTGTTGCAATATTGCCTCTTTTAAATGTCCATACCACCACTACAGCCACTGTCTCAGCAGTAAAAAGACAAAGGACTAGATTTACTAAACAGCGGAAAAGGAAAATACAGATGTCCATATCAACCAATCAGATTCAAGCCATCACTTTCCTATTACATACTAGAAAAAGTCAGCTAGAATCCGATTGGTTGCTATGAGCAACATCTGTATCTTCCTTTTCCGCAGTTTGTTAATCTAGCCCTAAATGTGATTATACAGCTAATTATATGTTTGGAATATACATTGTATTAAATAAACATGATAAACAAGTGGAGTGATGTTATTGCATCTTCTGATTTAAACTCTGATTCCTAAAGTTTTCAATTTGTCTTCATGCCAACCAAAAAACGATGAAAACACCTGTGTCTCCATTCCTTCAATAATAATATCAATGTCATAACCACTGAGAACTGGTAGCGATCAACAAAATGCAACGTTTAGCAGAACTGCCCATTATGTACATATAGGGCTGGATCCCGAATTAATTACACACAATGGGCCAGATCCGGAGCTAAGCACGCTAGTGTATTTACGCTAGCCGATGACGTCAAATCGGTTATTTGTATTTACTGCGCATGCGTGCGGCAGATGTTACGCCACGTAACTCCTAACATACATACCATCAGCGTAAATATGAACGAAGGGGCGGGGAATCAATACGACACCCGTAATTACGCTTTGGAGGCGGAGGGAGGCATTTAAATTGGACAGTATGGGCCGGGTTAGGCTGTCATGTATGTAAATCCATTACTTATGTCAGTAGTTACGCTATGGAAAGGTAGGGTTTGGGCAGCATAAACGGCCTATGTACTATGAGCGAGGGGAGTGCATAGAAATTACCCTAGCGTAAATACGTTCTAACGTAACAACCACTTAGGTCTGGATCTACCCCAATGCTCGTAAGTCTCCGCAGCAGAAACAAACTTGGATTGTACCTTAATTGCTATTTACATGTACCACATAAAATGGGGCTGGTGCATAATGGAGGATCTTATTTAAGAGCTTAACCAAGCCCTTAGGTTGTCACGTTCCATCATTGGAAAGGCTTACAGTGCGTAATGCAGATTTGTTTGTTAGTGCATTACAATGCATAAACACCATGAGCTTACATGTGCAGAATACATGCATGGAGTATTTATGCATTCAGAACGCGTAAACCAGCTGTTTTGTTTAATTCTGCTTCCGGTCCATAATGTGCAGCAACACTAGTATTATAAGTATAAAGTACATTACATATTCCAAAGATGTGTGAAAATATGCATGCAGATTAGGTACATTTGGAATACAACTCTAGAAATGTATTTTACCATTTTGCTTATATGATATATATCTTATATATAAATATATAAGGCAGGTAGATATTCTTAGGCACAAAACCAGGTCATTTGGTTTACATTTACACTTGCAGAAAAGGGTGTGGCTGCCCTTTATGAATATGACTTATACTATATTACATTAATCATACACACTCCTTTATTTCCCAACTCTTGTTACATTACTATGAGCAAGAGGAAACAGTAACAACTGCTTATGCAATGTGCTAAACGCTATCAACACAAAATGGAATTAAATTAAAAAATAAATAAAATCAAAGCCTGCCTGTGCAATTGTGACTAAAACAATTCATATGTATTGCTTAACTGATAATATATGAAAGAAACAAAGCTCCTGGTTTCTTCCCGGAGAACCTGGTTTAAAATAAAAGTCAACACTTATGTTTTCATTTTCTGGCCTTAATAAAATATCAGCATTATTAAAGTCAACTCCATGAGATTTATTTTATATATATTTAAATAATACAATAAAACATTAAAATAAAATAAATTAATCATGTTGGAAAGAGCCTCAGGCTTTCACATGCAATGATTTTAAGTTCAACCTGCTTAGCCCAAGAGAAAGTGCTCCCAGTCATACACTCAACCCTAACAGGTTTACAACACACAGCCAACTCAGCATTATAAATGTGGACATTAACATATCAATGAGAGTGAGAATCTGGTAATGTGTTTGTTCACAGAATTAACACATTTCTTTTGAGCCTAACCACACAGTGAAGGCTTGTATTATGCATTACCAGAAGTCCATGAATACTGGACCGGATTCACACATAAGGTACCTAAATATCCGCATGTCGTGTGCATATCTTGGTTATTTAGTGATTTGCGCATGTGCCATCCAGATGTTACACACTGAGTTTACCTCCGTGCCTAATGAGATCTGTAAGAAGTGACGTGTCACTACTCCGTAAGTAGGTGGTTAAGAAAAGTGGATGATGGGGGGCATTTAAATAGAGCAGTACATTTACTTTAGCAACATCTGCACAAATATACAGAGTTACAGTAGCCCTATGGAAGTGGAAGTCACTAAAGATCGAAAAAGGTGAGTGTCAAGGGAGGACACTTGCCAATGTGTGCGTACTTATTTCAATCTTCAGAGTGAATCAGGCCCACTATATCCGGTGACTGCTCTGCACATGTCCAGATCTCCTCTCACACATACATGAAGTGCTGAGTGCAGGGTGGACCAGCTACCACAGGCACCATTATCCTCTGGATCCTGTAGCAGCTGCACCTCCAGCACCCACAATAGTTATTCAACTGCTGTAGACATATATAGATTTTAGTAAACCCTCTAAAAATGGTCTAGATAGATTGCTAAATAAACTTACGTATATTTGCCTTAATTACTCCCTTCTGAAATGGATGGGCGTAACTGGAAGTGCATTGATAACGCAAGATATTCTGAGCCTTCAAGCCCCCAGTAAAAGCTTGGAATAGGCCCTCTCATTACCAGGCCCAAAACATACAGGGTGTTCTAGTGACCATGCTACCATTTCAGTGAACTTTATAATCTGTGTTGCATACATTTGTACTCAGAGCTCAGAATTTTTGGGTCATATGCCAGGACAATGAAAATACACAACTCTACATAATAGCATGAAAAAAAAGGTTATTTTGAGAGAAGACATATCTAATCAAAGTATATAAATGCATATTTTGGAGCACACATTTCATATCGTATTTCCAGAAATGTGTGATGTTCACTGTTGCAAATATTCCATCTATCAACCTAATATTTTCTTGAATATTCAAATGAAAAGTTTCAGGACAGTCTAGGTATTAAGGAATATATCAGGGGCTTCATGTCAGATACCACCAATAGCTAGAACTTGAATAAATCCTTAAACAAATGTGGTAAATGAAGATATTACCAGGACGTATGAGGAAATCAACTGGACATTCATCACTAAAATTCTTTATAGCATTGAGTCTCCATCCATTTTGCAAGCCTTATCACTGGTAGCATATCATTTACACCGACATCATCTTGGAGTCAATACCTACCAAAATATAATTAGCTTGTCTTATAGGACAGGATCCAGACTTAGTAACACTGGCCAATTTACGCAAGCGGCATGTGTAATTCGGTCTTAATAGCATTGCTGCGCATGCACGTCGCACATGTTATGCTAAGAATATCTGTGCATACAGAAAGGAAATTCTGTACATTCAGAGATCCGTACGACTGGACATGCCATCATTACGCATAGCCAAAATACTTAAGATGGGCAGGGGAACATGAAAGTTTTACAGTGCGGACAGGCTAAGGCATTTACGTTTGTGCGAGTGTTCCCTCCACACGCGATCCATCTGGAGGACTTTAAGTAAGAAATGAGTCCATACACCTACATTAAGTCCATATGTGAGAGGGAAGTGATATGTAAGTGCACTTCTCTCCTACATGTGGACTTGGAGAGTTTGTGGAGGTCTGGTTCTGGCCCATAGTCACAATATACTGGCTCCTAATGAATTAATGGGATACATTTTCCGGAACAGAGATAGATAGATAGATAGATAGATAGATAGATAGATAGATAGATAGATAGATAGATAGATGTTGGAATAAAATAGACCAAATTTGTATAACAAGAATCTAGTCTGGGAGTGCCTCATTACACCTCTTGGTTTTAAACATTTCATTTAGTGCACCCCAGCAAGTTTACTTCTGATCTATATGTATACATACTTACACACACACACACACACACACACACACACACACACACACACACACAAAGCTTTAAATAATTTACTGATGGTAACAACTTTGATGACAGACTAGATATGCGAGATGTCAACAACTAAACCAAGTGAACATATTTTCTACCAATATATATTGCATCAAACCTGTTGGATAAAGATTTCTCTCCAATTCAAACATGATGGGGTTTTTGTTGTGAACGTAGATGGTAATAGCATCTCCCTTGTGTGCGTAAACTTTAACAATATTCAACTCTTCCTTGTTTGGCATTAGTTCAGATTGGTTTTCTGTAGTTAGAGTAGAAAAGGCGGAGCTAACATCAGCTCGCAGCTTTCTCCTGCAAAGAAAGTCATAAAACCACATATATAACATCTCTTTATGATATATAAATATATATTTACCAACAGCACGAAGACACTGTGCTCCAACCTGATTTTATTTCCCAATAGTTTGATAAGTTGAATGCATAAGTTTGGAAAACATCCACATTTATTAAATTTGGATCTGGACCAATGAACAATCAAACAATGATTGTGTATACGTATATGCATGCACAAATACTGAACAGCTGTATTTTTTGAGTTGACCCACAAAACATTAGTTCTCAAATAATTATATTTCAAAATTTTAGATTGGTCTCCTCCTGTAATTCAAGATGGTTTTTCTAAGATGACGATTTGCTCATAATTTTTGCTGTTAAACTGAACTCCGGATTACCCCCTGTAGATATAGAAATAATTTTTCTAAATGCTGCTGTTATGGTTTTACACATAGTTGTTTCTGTCATTAATTAAAAAATTTTTTTGATGCAGAGATTGAATATAAGAGAGGAAAGTTACACCTGGGCAAAACCATGTTTTTTAGGGGGACTTCAAATTTATTTTATTCTATGCATGCAGAGCTTCATTTTACATCGATATTTAGTCTTGAGCTGGGAAAAATCACCTTCCAACTATAATATGGTTTACAGATAAAATTTGACTGCCCCTGAAATCAACATGGTTTTGCCCAAGTGTAAATTCCCTCTCTTATTTTGAAACTCTGAATCAGGTCCAATGTGTGGCTTTCAAGAATAATAAACAGTGATTCCACAATCTTATATACCCTTTAATATTTTCCTTTTATGATATAATGCATTCAGTGTTCCCAAATATCTTATGACTCAGTGGCTAATAGCTCATAAGGAAAGGCTAGGTTAACTCTATTTCATTAAAATAAAATGAAAAAAGAGTGGGCTTCAGAACTGGGAAAACATCAGTATAGCTTAAGACTCCAATCCAATAACATAGGGAAGAAACATTGTGTTTATCAGAATATTCTTCCTATATGTCTAACATTACTGTAGACTTAACTCCACACTTTATATAGAGATCAACTAATAACAATAACAAGCACTGTTAAACTAACAGGTATCTACGAAGCCTGGATTAATACTGAACAAGATCAATGCTACAACTTCTACAGGGAAAGGAGAGATTTACTGCAATGAATGTGAGCGCTAATCACCTGTCTGAGCCTTTGATGGCTGTGTTAGACTTCACTTTGAAGGTCTTGGCAAACATGACCGGAGTCTGCGACGTTCTGTGAGAGACAAATAATGAAATGAACCGGTGTCTGTATACAGCATGAACTATTCTCTGGGGGCAGCCATGTTTGGTCCGTCCCTCAATATTCTCCCTCTGGAAACTACGATGAATCCGGAACTGGCTTGTTTGTTATTATTGTACACAAATACCACGGGACAGTGTTGGGCAGCAGCGTTCTGGGTATACTTGTATATAACAAAAGATTGCATGGCGTTTAGCAAATTTTGTTAAATGCAATGATATCTACATTATAACATGCCCTGTATATGGAAGAAGAGGATAATCTTGGCTGAGAGGAGAAAGGAAGACTTATGCAAAAATCCTACTGACAAACTTACAACCAGATGAGAGAAATATTTCTTAAACAAAATAAACCTTTTAATTTAAATATCAGTATACTATAAACTTTACAGTTTCTTATTTTGGAAAAGGAATATTTTTTTTCATGATGACATTGATCACTCCTTTATTTTATATGGGTGTGGGTCGCCACTGAGAACAGCCCTGTTTCAAACTGGCTGGGAAATCAATAGCTTTTGCCTGCCAGACTGAACATGTTGTGCCGAAAGGTAGGTATAAGTCTATTCCTAACCCTTACCCAACCCCCCCTCGCCTTCCATTACACTTACCACCTTTTCCATTACCCTAACCCTAAGACTACTTTCCCCGCAGCCTGACCAGTTTCTGGTCAGTGCAATGGGACTGGGTCTGTGGCTGCGGTGTTTACAAAAAAGGAATTGGTAAGTATGCCAAATAAAAATTAAATGGCTTTGTTTTGAAATAGAGACAGACGAAAATTGTCTTTTGGCTCTCTCTTCTTCTAAATCACCATTTTTCCCCCAGACTGGCAATGATTTTATATCCCTTTACATCAGGGGTTCTCAACCCCATCCTCAAGTACCACTAATGGTTCATGTTTTTCAAAATCCCTTTGCTTGAGGTGTACACATAACTTACATTTACATTTACCTTTTTGAATCCTGACATTTACATTTAAATTTTTTAACCCTGCTGTGAAGCCAGGATTGTGGCTATTTGTTATGATCCTTACTCCTGCAAGTTTGATATTTACAAAAAACCTAACCTCAGCGCAAGCCCCAACGAGCTTGTGAGGTCCTGTGAAGCCCATTCAAAGGGCTCTATTCACTTACCTTTTCCATTCTCTGTGATCAAAGCTGCACCAGGGTCGCTTATCTTCAGTGCATGACTGGCAGTTTCGTTCACAGAATTTACTAATACTTACCCCTCCGGCGAAGTCCCGCAATGATCTGCAAGGTCATCACAGGACCTTTCATTTCACACGAAGTATAAATGAAGTCCTTTTAAGACTTTGAAAATTTCAAGTCCCGGCATGAAAAATCACAGATTTTGGTCAAGTTGTTACTACTTAATCACTGATTTTAAACACTAATAACTTGAAACTACCACAAACAAAATGGTCCACAAAACATTCCTTTCCTTCTGAAGCTTTTACAATGCATTGTAGTCTTTTACTATTAAACTAAAATAGCCAATTGAAACAAACAGTTCTGAGAGCGTTCTTCCACCGCTGGTTAAGACTGCGTTGCTGATTGATTGTTGAAATATTCATTTGGCTTTCTTGGCTTTTTAAGCTGATTTTGTGACTTTGCCAGAGCCTGCAGCCTTCTTGTCAACAGCTTTGATGACACCATCAGCAATGGTCTCTCTCATGTCACGAACAGAAAAGCGTCCAAGAGTCAGAGAAGCTCTCCACACACATGGGTTTGCCTGGGATCATCTCAACAATGGCAGCATCTCCAGACTTCAGACTTGGGGTTATCTTCCAGTTTCTTACCAGAACGACGATCCATTTTTTCCTTGAGCTTAGCAAATTTACAAGCAATGGACTGGATCCAGACCTTGTTAAGTGCCATGTTGATTGCAGTGGGAGTCAAGTTACTTGTATTCTTTGCATGCAGGGATATATCTTTGAATTGCTTACTGCACACAGATACTGACCAGCTTTACTATCACACTGTTATTTAGACTTGGGATAGGAAACATCACCTCTCAACACTAATACTGTTTGCAACAGATGAAATATGACTCCCCTGAAATCAACATGGTTTAGCCCTTGAGTAACTAAGTTCATGCACTTAACAGCCCAATGGATCCAGCCCAATGTGAGCAGTATGGCAATCCAGCAATAAAGGCATACCCAGCACAGATCTGGCTGATTGGTTGAGGATAATGACATGTGCAGTGAAGCCACCTGCTTCACCTCCCAGTGGAAGCTCGTTAGCGAAACACGCGTAGGAGACGCTGATCTGGCCACAAGCCCAAGACTCACATGCCTGCCGAGAATAGGGAGGGTGAGTTACAGCGTGGAAACGCGAAGTCCAACCGTGAGGTTGGTAGTATGCATTAGGGACAGCTTTATCAGGATTAGATTAGTCTGGTGCTCACTCCTCATAGCATCTGGGACAATTTTTGAATGGACTCTGGCTCTCCGTTACCTGCTGTGATATATATGGCTGAGTATCTCTTTGCACTATTACTGATATACCTTTAAAATTATACTTACCTGATTCTGCTTGTTGGGGTATCTTCGGTATATTCGCTATTACATATTCAGCTATTATAGCTGTTTGCTATTGCTAATTCAGCTATTACAGCTGGTAAATAAATTTGTACCCTTTTTTGGCATCACACACGTATCTGTGTTATATTGGGACTCCATAATTAAGTGTATTGACAGTGCACTGTGACTTAAACAGCCACTTGAACCCCTCCTGTGGGGCTCGAACCTTGTGTGTCTATACTGTGTATTCAGGCTGTACGGTAGCACCCCCTACGTGGGGTATGTCACACTTAGAGATATATACATGTGCGGCAGAACCCGTTTGAAGCCACCTGCTTCCAATGGAGGATCATTCTTGCTGTCACTACAACATTACCACAATGGTTATTCTTCACAGAAACGTTCTTTATGTTGAAAGCAACGTTGTCACCGGGCAGAGCCTCAGTCAGAGCTTCATGGTGCATTTCCACAGATTTTACTTTGGTTGTTACATTGACTGGGGCAAAAGTAACCACAATGCCTGGTTTCAGAACACTAGTTGCCACACGACAAACTGGTACTGTTCCAATACCACCAATCTTGTAGACATCCTGTACAGGCAAACACAGAGGCTTATCAGAGGGGTGGTTGGGTGGGAAAATGCAATTAAGCACTTCAAGCAGAGATGTTCCACTGCCCTTTTTTTCTTTACGGGTGATGCTCCATCCCTTGAACCAAGGTATATTAGAACTGGGTTCAAGCATGTTATTACCGTTCCAACCAGAGATGGGCACAAAGGCAACTGTATCTGTATTGTAGCCAATCTTCTTAATGTAACTGCTGACTTTCTTCACAATTTGAAGAAGAGCTATTATTATTATTGTTTATTCATTTATTTAAATGTATTTATTAAAAAAATACATATATGTTTATTCCTGTGATCTCCCTTTGATCTTTTTCTCCCCCTAATAACAGGTATTAGGGGAAGGAAAAGGGGGGAATATGGGGAGATCGTTCGAACAACAGCTATAACGCCATCTTGAGATGGCATTATTTTTACGCCAGGAGCAGAGTGTAAAACGAGCTCTGGTTTTTAATAAATATAACGAAGCACCACCTGCTCTGAAAAGAATGGCTGGCACAGACCACTGATATGTACATGGATTGCCATGGAAACTGTTATTTACCATTGCGATCCATTGGTTGCAATCTCCAGTTAGAAAGTGTGGCTTCCAAAAAAGGGATATTCGAAAGTTACTTTTTTTTCCGAAGCTTACACTTTTAGACATTTTTTTAATGAATGGGTGAGTATGCTGTTCAGCATAGTCACCCATTCACTTTCAGAAAGCACAGATCACTCCGCCGCTGCTCGCCGGAACGAGGGGACAGGTGAGTAAAGTCTGCAGGGTTAGAGTCAGGCTGCAGGGGAGGGAGGGTTAGGGTAAAAATTAGGTGAAGTAGTGGGGGCCTTTTATTTTTTTACACTTTTCAGAGCACCAAAAGCTTGGTGCTCTGTGGATCGATTGCAATGCCTCCTGGAGGCATATGCAATTGAAATCCAAGCCAGTTCGCAACTGGCTGGGGAGGAATGGCCGATTCGAAGATCACACCCGCAATCCATGATTTGTAAATAAAAAAAACTTGATTTTCATGTGATAATGTCTATTTCAATGAGCTGCTGGGAACCTCTACACATGCGCAGATGTTTCTGACTGCTTAAAACTTCAAAAGGACTTCACAGGACATGAAAATGGCTGCTTTCTCGTTTATATAGCTATATCTACATAGCTATATATCAGCAAGAGTAGCCTTTTACTAATTACTTTAATGACTGCCTCAGCTGCCTAAAGAATATAGGAGGAGGAAGAGAAGGTGGGAACGGGACAGGAGGTAAGATCACTGCTGTATTAGCATGCATGATCTGTCATTGCAACACTTACTTGCATTAATATAAAGATTATAATAGAGTCTTTATATTATTGCAAGTACATGTTGCATGTTAATCTACAATAACAACTCAAGTATGCTTATAAAGCAGTTATCTCACCTCCCATGCCATTCCCACTCACCTCCTACAATTTTCTTCTTTAGGCAGCTGAGGCAGTCATGAAGGCCCGTATTCACACCTAAGAAGCCTCTGCTGCACAGTAGGTCATTTACGCAATCTACGTACCGGTTAGATATGTAGATTGCCTCCATGCGATCTTTAAGTAGTAGTTTAGTAGAAAGAGGCGGCCCTACGCCTACGGGTTAGGTAGAAGTGGGAGGGGGCAGGGATTTAGATTAGCCAGGGAAGGCGTGGGAAAGGTCTGTGCGTAGTTTCCTTCTTAAGAAGGAAATTATGCACGGTTAGTTAAGGTTTCCCTATGGCACTCTTAAGTGCCATAAGGACCCAAAAAACTAGGGGCGGGGGAAGGACCGGAGTAGGTGAGGATACATGTACATCCGCACCTATGCATCACACACGCAAGTGTAAATATGGTCCAAAGTGATTAGATATAGCTATATAAATGGGACAGCCATATCAGGCCTTCCAACATGACCGATTCCATTAGGTACAATATACTCTGCATCTGAGTTTCCAACTGTTACTCACCTGGTGAACTGACCTGATATTTAAAAAAAACTATTTATACACATATATACTATTTATATCTTTAACAAAGGGGGTTACCATAGTAACTGACAGTTGTAAACTAAGCAGAGTATTTTGTACCTAATGGAATAAGTCATGTTGGAGATTATGCAATATAACAGAGACAGCAGCCATTTACTATTCACTTCAATGGCTCATTACGCTAGACTCTGCTGCAAGGCAGACACAGGAGCAGCATGTGATAGGAAAAGGCCTATCACCGCTGCTCTGAAGGAGGGGCGGAGTTTTGGCCCACTTCACTAAATAATCGTTCAGTGAAGTGCCTTAACCCCAGCTGTAGGAGCCGAACATAAATACTGAACAGAGAGGGACAGTGAGGGGCATATCAACTTTATAAAAATTGAGAGCAGCTCGCTCCCATAACAAGTTATGGGAGCGGAGCTGTGAAGTGAAGAGGGAGTGATCACCACTAAAGGTAAGTTTTTTTTAAATATGGAGAGGCAGAGGAACTGCTAAAATATGAAGTTAACTTCATATCTTGGTAATTTCACTGCTTTATAAATGGAGTCCTAAATCACTTGTTCTGTAGGGAGACCTGCAAAACATGGACCATTAGTAGAGAGAGAGAGGGAGAATATTTATTGTGCATTAATAGAATGTTGAGTCTGTTAATGCATCTCAGTGGCTGCTAGGTTATACATTTAATTGATTAGAGAAGAAAAGTATACAAAAGGCTGGAATGATAACAAGTGAGGTGAAACTCGAAAAATTTGAATATCGTACAAAAGTTCATGTAATTCAACAGAAATGTGAAACTAATATATTATATACACTCATCACATGCAAAGTAAGATATTTCAAGCCTTTATTTGTATTAATTTTGATGATTATGGCTTAGAGCTTATGAAAACCCCAAAATCAAAATCTCACAAAATTAGAATATTATATAAAATAAAATTAAAAAAGGTTTTTAAATACAGAAATGTCAGCCCTATGAAGAGTATAATCCTGCTTATGTACTCAGTACTTGGTTTGGGCACCTTTTGCATGAATTACTGCCTCAATGCGGCGTGGCATGACTCCAGCTTCAGTCCACTCCTTGTGCAGCTCCCCCACACTTTTCAGTGGCCTTTTCCTGACAATCCGCTCCAGTCATCCCTGCTGCTTGTGCACCTTTTTCTTCCACACTTTGCCTTTCCACTTAACTTTCTATTAATGTGCTTTGATAAAGCACTTTGAGAACATCCAACTTATTTTGCAATTTCCTTTTGAGGCTTTCCCTCCTTGTGGAGGGTGTCAATGATGGTTTTCTGCACAATTGTCAGGTCAGCAGTCTTCCCCATTATTATGAATTCTACTGATCCATACTGAGAAACCATTTAAGGGCTCAGGAACCCTTTGCAGGTGTTTTGGAATAATTTGCTGATTACAGTGTGACAATATTGAACCTTGTCACATTATTCTAATTTTGTGAGATTTTGATTTTGGGGTTTTCATAAGCTCTAAGACATAATCATCAAAATGAATACATATAAATATGAAATATCTCATTTTGCATGTAATTAATCTATATAATATATTAGTTTCACATTTTAGGTTGAATTACTGAAATACATGAACTTTTGCACGATATTCTAATTTTTCGAGTTTCACCTGTATGTGTCACTTTAGAGAGGATTTAGCTTTTTGTATAAACTTAATGTATATACGGCTGTGGGGTGGTGAGTGGGGCTTTTTCAATGCATCTAATATCATTCCTGTCTTTCTCAATGTAGTAATTATGTATTACCGTATTTCCCCATGTATAACACGCTCCCTTGTATAAGACGCACCCCATTTTTGGGGCCTAAATTAAGAAAAAAAAATTATGCATTTTTTAAATACCTTACTTAATAAAAAAGGGGGTGCATCTTATAAAAGGGATCAGGGGATGCAACACTAAACTTACCTTTGCTGTCCCTCCGGCGGTGTTAGACTCTCTGCCATGCAGAAATAAACTGAAACCAGAGTGCTGTTCTAGTATACAATAGTATAATGCTTTTATTAAAAAATAGTTTAAAATTAGAAATAAATTTAGAATAAATTAAAACATATGGCCATAAACAACACTCAACTTCATATATAATCACAGTTCTTCAAAATATGATTATTGCTAATATGATGTATGTCCATGCACCCAACCACATTGAGATCACATAAGTTGATGCTTCCAATTGAATATTGAAATATTTGATTGTAAACAATTCCCTATGTGTCTCTCCCATGCAGTTCTGACTCAGCTCTGACTCCCTCGCGGTGCACGCTGTACAATGACGTTGCGTGACCTGAGTCACAGCTGCGGAGGAGAGAGTCTAACACCGCAGGAGGGACAGCAAAGGTAAATTTAGTGTTACATCCCCTGTACAAGACGCACCTGATTTTTAGATCAATTTTTTTGTCTAAAAAAGGTGCGTCTTATACATGGGGAAATACGGTAGGTTTTTTTGGGCCGGATTCTTTAAAGACCGCACGTATGCAATCTACGTAACGAAATGGTATGTAAATAGCGTAAAAGTGTTACTACACATGCATAGTAGCTCTATTCTTACAACAGCGCACTTAAGAATCAATATTCCTAAGTAAGAATCCGGCCCTTTTTGTACACTGTGCTGTGTACAGGTGTTGCGCAATGTGTCTGTGTTTGGATATGACTTTTGTGCGGATTTTTCCAATGCATTGACTTCGGTTTCTAGATTTTACCCATGTCTAATGATGGAGCTCAGCTGGCTAGAAGTGTACAAAAAGCATGTAAAAATCAAATATGTGCAACCACACATTCAATATGATTAAGAACTTTTTAAAACTATTTGTTATATTATTACTAAGATTACCTGTGCACAGCAGACTTTATGGCAATACACAACAGGGCATGCTGCATGTAGTTTTCTCATAAAACTGGATAGACTGGTTATAACACACTGTAATTATTTACACTCTTGTTGCTCCTGGAGAGACAGGAGTTTCAAAACAGCAGGGTGCTGAGCAGTCATTAACAATAGCATGTATTGCTTGAGACACATTACAGTATACTATCACCCGTACGGACATACTCAGTAGACTACCTACAAATGGGGAAATTATATTCAATGGTTTATGCGCTACCTTCTGAAATCTCAGGGAGTAATGTAATGAAAACTCAAACAAGTTCAAATAAGCAAAACCTCTAAGTATTAGGCCAAAGACAACCAGAGGCTATAGTCCTTGATTCTCCAGGGCACATAGGACCTAATCCAGACTTAATAATGTCAGCCGATATATGCAAGCAGCATGTGTTAGTCGCGCTGTATGAGCACACTACGCACAGCAGATGTTGCGCATCGTATCTCTGTACTATAGGGCGTGACATCGCTATGCAAGCCGAATAGACGCATTGTGGGTTAGGTACTTACTTTGACAAGGCATTACATATGACCAGATATACGCAAGGAAAAGTTAAGGTAGTGTTCTAAACATGTAAGTCAGCTAAGTTACGTATACCAGAGGGGAGTTCTCGGGGGAGTGCATTAGCCTCTAAAGTGCATAACTTAGGTATGCTTGCATATGGAATACACTCAAGTCTGTTGATTCTGACTATAGAATATCTGCAGTGTTTAGAATTATAGAGAAGATTAAGCCCTAAATAAATTTCTTTAAAGATCTGCCTAAATTTTCTTATTTCATCTGGGGGTTCATTTTGAAGAAAATATATCATTTGAAAGTGCAGATTATTCAGACAATGGGATATCTGCTGGAAGCAAAGTGAACTGACACTGGAGGTAACTACTAGCCCTCGAACGCCACTCTAAAACACTGGACTGTCTGGAGTAATCCAGGACAGGTTGCAACCCACTGTCACCATCTCTGATGGGGTCACATGATGTTGTCAGCACATTCCAAGTGATGCCACTGCTTACTGCACAGAGATACTTACCAGCTTTACTTTTGAGCAGTTGTTTAGACTTGGGCTAGGAAACATCACCCATCAGTTTGCAACAGATTAAATTTGCATCTACTTCAAATCAACATGGTCATCTTATTTTTCAACATTGGATTCAATCCTTTATTGTTCTACAAACCATTTATACATTTTACAGATACTGTGCCTGATTCAGAGATCCGTCGGCGATGGGATCGCAAATATATACGCATCTAAGTAGCAGGTCGGAGCAGGTTACATCCCACTGAATAAACAGTCACTCCCCTTGCAAACAGCGGCCGGACCTAAAGTTAGACCTGCATTGACTTGCCCTATCTGGCCGCACTCACTTCCGACCCGCCCTAACTAACCGCACTCACTTCTCGCCTTATGTCTCTTAGTTGCGGATAAATGCGGTCTGTAAGCGCGCCCACTTTCCCTCATCTAAATGCCCCCCCCCCATTTCTATGCAAATCCTTAGGTCCGTATATTTCTGCTGGACTTAGGATCACAATTGTTTCCGACCGATTCGCAAGTCCGACCTTAAGGCATTTCCGACCCTATCTTCAACGTAGACGGCGTTGCATTATTACTACGCATGCGCAGTTGATGCAAAATCGATCCGATCCTAAATATACACACCTAACTATCGTTAATTTCGGATCTCTGAATCAGGCCCACTGTGATCACCCTTTTTACCAGACATGGGATGCGTTCTCAGCAATGAAAATTATATTTTCGAAATACAGTCAGCCAAAAGCTCATTTTCAACTGTCTGAATTTAGAAAATATCCCTAATTATAATGTGTGTTTTTTTTATAATATGTTTATTAGAGTTAAATTTTCACATAAACAAACACATCACAGATGCTTATTTTTAACAGTTACATACATTTTGAGCGTCGTATACAGCGGGACTATTCAAGTGCATACAATCACTAGACATATATTTAGAATTTTCCATCTTACATCAATCTCTGCACGGTAAGGCAATACTGCTCATTACTTCTTTTCATGCCCCAGCCCAACATCTGGAACAGCGTTTAGGGCACTCACCCTAATTTAAGTTATATGTGTTTTGACATTTTGCCAGATTCTATATTGAGTCCGCTAACTCATATTTGTTTCTGTATTTGTGATCAAGATGGGAGGATCATCTATATGAGTGCGCATTGCATACCAACTAGTATACTGAAAGCATTTGTGAAGGCTATTACGAATAGAAGGAGAGAGTGTATCTATATAGTTCTCCCACCGTGTGAAGAATTTTTCTGTGTGTTTCTCTTTGTGGAGAGAAGCCTCAAACCAATCCATTCTAAACACGAAGTATAATTTAGATCGAAAAAGTGTTAATGTCGGAGGTTCTCTTTTAATGCACATGTGCAGGATGCATTTCTTGGCAACTACTGAGATAATTAGTAGGAATTGCCTATGTTCTATTTTACATTGGATCTCCGGCTTAATGATACCCAGCACCCCCCACATCGGGCAAAGTAATAGATAATTAAATAAGTGCTTTGACACAAATAATTGTACTCTCTTCCAAAAGCTCTGTATCATGGGACACTCCCGGATGCAATGGAAGAAGGATGCATCAGGATGGTTGCATTTAGGACAGTTCCCCGAATCTGACAAACCTGCTGCATGGCTCCTGCTTGGCGAAAAATACCCCTTATGGAAGAAGTTTAAAAACATCTCCCTATACATACTGGCCTTCATTGTGTCACAGGAGAATGTAAACACCTTAAGCACATTTTCTATTGTTAATTCCGGAAAAATTTCCATCCAAGACATAAGGCCTCCTTTTGTACTTGCGGTATTTTGGGTCGCTCGGAGCATATTGTAGTGTCTGGATATCGTGCTTCTCATTTCTAGAGGTTTTTTCAGCACAGTATCAAGAGCATTTGTCCAATCCTCCGGCGTAAAACTGGATGTCACTGAGCGCACATAATGAGTGGCCTGATGTATAGCAAAGCTATGTGTGGCAGGAAGTTAAAATTTAGCACGTATTTGAGATTCTGATAATACCTCTTTCTTTTGCACGTCTATCAGGGAGCCTACTGTTCCCATGCCCTTTTCAGGCCACCTCATAAATGGGTATGCCGCCTTTCCCTAATTATGTTTTCCTAATGAATGGGTAAGTATACCGAATTAATGTTTCGGCATACTTACCCATTCATTGCTTGTCGAAACCTAGCTCAGCACCCCGATGCAGCCGATGGAATACCTGCCACATCGAAGGTGAGTGCACAAGGGGGAGACTTAGGGTTAGGCTGTGTGGAGGGGAGTCTTAGGGTTAGGTTGCAGGGATGGAGGGTTAGGGTAATGGAAGGGGAGGGTTAGGGTAATTGAAGGGGATGGTGAGGGTAAGGGTTGGGGTTAAATTTATACTTACCATTCTAACCAGCGTCTTCTTTCTTGTGGGAATCGATTGCTTTGCCTCTACTCATATGATAATTGCAGATCTGTAGTCACAGTAATCTGATGTATGGATCCAGTCCAATATTATAGCTTCAGACAGTGTCTCATGTTGTAAATGTTTTTTTTTTGTTTAGTTTTTTGTCTCATTCATATGAAAAGTCAACTACGTTCAGTATAATAAAGACTTAGAACAAGAGGGAAAAGATGTATTGTGCACGTAAGAGACTGGAGAAATAGATTCTGGAAAAGCAGTCTAGGACAATCTGTACAGAAAGATCTTTTCCATGAAGTTGTTGGCAGTTATGCTGAATTCTGTTCCAATAGAATGCTGAGTGTTACATAAGAAAATTCAATCTGCTATACAAAATGTTTCATTCGTAATATATTAAAGTATAGATCACCCATTAGATATATTATGGGAAAATTTTAAAAATGCATTTAAGACAGTATAATGTATGACAATCCTTTCAAGGCACATGTTTACATAGGCATTAGAGTGATTCAGAAATGTTCTACTTTCCTGGTCTATTCCTGCAATGTAATGCAATGTGTTTATGCTCAACAAATCAGGCCGATTGCCAAGTTTATAATATATTAGCATTAGTTATTTATACTATCAGGCTATAGTAACAGGCCAATCCAGAATATATCTCACTCCACAGTGTATATTTAAACAGGGTCATATATTTAAAAATGGAAAACTAAGTTATATATATATATATATACTTCCTGAGGAAGTCTACCGAAGAAACGCGCTGAGTCTTTTGTGCCTCTTGGACTCCTTCATTGTCATCTACGAGTGGTGTTATGCTCTGACCGTGGTGTGGATTCTGTAATTACAGAACCTGGGACGCCAGGATTTGCCTCCCCGCAGGAGTGGTAACTACTCATGATGTTTTGAATCACACTTGTGTTGACTCCACTTGTTCCTCAGTAATTTTGTTTGTCCAGTTCTTAATTATACTTTGAATAAAAGGTGTCTGCGCCATGGAGCGCCCGTCTTTGTTTTTTGTTTCTTAGATTTGGATACCGGTGAATTTAATCATGGTGCAGGGGATCTGCGGTTACTGAGTTCTATATAATCTGGTGGAAACGAACTGGGACACTGGACTGTATCTAAATATTAATATTAAATAGATAATATAATATTTCCAGGGACTACCAGGTTTTAATATTTTGTTCCTAGAAATACTATTTTTCTAAACTAAGCTACTATGCAATATTAATCATTATTATTCTGTATAGTAAATATATATTTAATAATCTGTTCCTATTTTCTAAGATTTCTGTAGAAGATTAATTAAGACATGGGATGCATGTTTTACTGGCATCATTGATACAGTAATCTCTCACCTATATGAGTCAGGCAACATTTAAACCATAAACATTCTATGCAGTGCTTTTTTTTGTAAGAAAAAAAGGCTTCAGGAATTCACCCCTCATCAAAGCCCCCTTATAATTTTTTTTATAATTGTGCCCCTTGTAATGTACAGCCTCCATTGTCTGCCCCTTGTAATGTACAGCATCCATGTCTGCCCCTTGTAATGTCCAGCCTCCATGTCTTCTCTAACTTACCTTTGATGCCTTCGCCCTTCCGCAGCGCTCCCTCTCTCTGATGCTCCCTGGTCTGAACTGCAGTCATGTGGTGCGGTAGTGGTACGGGAGCCCTGTAGAACCATATCGGTTTCTAGAATGGCAGTGACCGCATAGGTTCAGTCACTGCTATTCACAGTAACAGTTTTGGTCCTACAGAGCTCTCGTAGGAGTCCTGTATTACCTGTACTGTGCTGTTAAAAGCCCTGCTGCATATACCACAGCATAAGCTTTTAACAAAAAACAACAACTTTGTCCCGAGAGTCTGATCTCTCGGGACAAGTTGTGAGGTGGGTGGGAGAGCGGGACAGTTCTGGTGACCATAACACAATACACATTGCATCCTTAAGTCCGCCATGCAATGCATTCTGGTGACAACCATACAATACAGACTGCATCTAATACCGCTTTCAGATCGCAGCCCCAGCAATACCTGGGTTTTTGGCGTGTGATTTGCCAGGTTACATAGCAACAGTAACAAATCCCTTCAATAGGGTCTATTAGGTGAGACTCGGGTTGAAAAACCCAGGTCAGCACCATTCACATTGACACTTACCAGGGTCCGACACGGGAAAAACCCTTCTTTTTAATTAAAAAAAATTAGACCTAGGACCAGGAACCCGGGTTTTTGGCGGCGAACCGAAAGGGGTGACAGCAATAAAATAGATGCCTATCAGACGGAAACCGTATTGAGATGCTAACTACCCATGACAGACACCATCAAGCAGCTGAACTCCGTACTGTCAATTCATTATAAGACCCTAAACTACGGGACTCTGGTAAAAGGGTGCAACCTTTATTTTGACTATGGGGAATTTTCTTTATGACAAACTTATTTGGGGCTAAGTTAAAAACCTTTTTTTTTTTGCTTGCTGAGGATATAAGAATATAAAAAGGACATAATACCAAATGGAATAAACACAAACTCTATATTTTTCATATTGGGGGTATGTATTGGAGCCCTCACTGGTCAGTCAGTGGCTGCTCACACACGTAATGCAGGCTTGTGTAAATAAACACATACAATCAACTTTTTAATGTAAAGACCTAACTACATGAATACAAAAAGAAATATATCACAAAAAAGCAGCAAACTCAGCACTAAAATATACAAGGCAAGGTGCACATACTAGACGAGGAAATATTTTGCTCCTCTTGGCTGAGATGTCATATTTTACACTTAAAAGGGCATAATCCATCCCATGCACATAAACAATATACATATATATATCATCTTATAACTCTTTATTTTTTGTGTTTTAAAGTACAAGTGTACAGTGTGTATATATATATATATATATATATATGGTCATATATGGTATATGGTCATATATCATGTATTTTTTAATTAAGAGCTCACCCCCGGCAGAGGTCCCCAAGTCACTAAAACAGCTACTGTGAGACAGCGCCCCCTGTCAGCTGCTATCCCAGACCGGGAGCAACTGACAGAGAAGACTGTGCTGTGTACAGCAGCACTGATCAGCTCAGAGGACCTAAGGTCACGCGAGCGTCATTAGCCTGCAAAGCACGCGCCGCGGAGGAGAGAGCTGGAAGACACAGGAAAGGTAAGTTTAATATAGAGCTCTTTTAGAAAGTAGTTTGGGAAAGGGAATCTGGACTGGGGGAGTGAGAAGCTGGATATGAAAAAGGCAATAGGGCTGAATGGACAAATATAGAGGGACAATAACTGTCTGGGGACAGAAGGTGGGGAGCAATAAGGCTGGCTGGATACAGGAGGGGCATTAAGGATGGGCAAGCTGAAGGAGAGGACAACAAGGCTGGCTGCACACAAAGTTGGGGCAATACAACTGGCTGGACACAAGAGGGGCAATAAGGCTGGCTGGACACTCATAAAGAGGGGGCTATAAGACTGGCTGGGCACAAAGAGGGGGCAATACGACTGGGTAAACTGAAGGAGGGGGTAATAAGGCTGACTGCACACAAATAAAGTTGGAGAAATAAGGCTGGGTGGTCACAGGAGGGACAATTAGGTCACTCATAAAGAGGTTTGGCAAGGCACATACTATAATTTATATGGTTTATAATAGGGTTGGTGAAAGGCACACTATACACAGTATATCAGGACTGTCCAACCTATGGGCCAACAGGTGTTGTGTATCTATAACCCTCAGAATGCTTTGTCACGTATGCCTATGCAGCTAAAGCATGCTGGCGGTCGAAGTTTCACAAAACCTGTTGGCCCACAGGCTGAATGGCACTGCAGTATATAGTGTACCTTTTTCAGACTTCTGATATATCCCATACATATTATAGTATGTGCCATGCCAGACCACTGATATACCCCTAGACAGGGCTGGCGCAATGCAGTCAGCTGGAGAATATTCCTAATGGTGGTGCCGGGCTGCAGAGGCACTCTCCCTGCTCGGTCGATATCATCATGAGCTGTGCTGCCTTAGTTTGCCTGTCATACAATGTTTCTCAGTGTTGGTCCTCAGCACTCCCAATGATCTATGTTTTGCAGGTCTCCCTACATAATAAGTGATAATGACTACCACCTGTGGAGCTTTTAAAATGTAACAGTCAGTAATGAACAAACCTATGCTCCTGCAATGAGACCTGGAAAACATGCACTGTTAGGGTGCATGAGGACCGATGTTGAGACACACTGCAATAGGGATTACTTATTGCTGTTTAACATTATAATGTGGTTGTTGAACCAGCGACATGATCAACAAGCATAAGGTTTAACAGCAATCCCCTATTGCTACACTGCAGTGCCTGTCACGACGTCTGTATGACAGGCAGACTGAGGAAGTGCAGCAAAGTACCACCTGTCCTCTTCCCTTTTTTTGCTAAATTAGCATTGTAGATTTGTATACGCACCTCATTAAAATAAGCAAATTTTGCTTACCATAACAGACGGGTACAGGCGCATTTCGCACTTATTCCGGTCCTTGAGGGCAATTGAATCGGATCCTCTGATTTGTGGCAGTGATTAAGCAATGCCTTATATAGTATATCTAAGCACACTCAAAGCATGTTTGTCTACCCTTGTTATTTCATTGCTGAATTGCATCCTGTATGCCCTCAGTTTTTATTTCACCCCTTTAGGTCTCCAGTCCTCCAAATTGAGTCCCTGTATGTCTCCAGTCATCTAAATTTTGTCCCTGTACTTTTCCAGTTCTCCCAGTTAAGCTCTGTTTGTCTCAACTCTTTCTGTGAGCCCCTGTATGCCTCCTCTCTATCCAACCCCATTCTCCCCCATATCAATCCTATACAACCCCCTTTTCTCTCCCTGTATCTACAAAAAAAATCACTGTCAAGTAAACCCAGCATTATTTCCTTCCAATTGGAATAATAAGAAATTAAAGCTAATTCACCCAAACACCTCAGTATTTATGAGGTCACCAAGATAGACAAATATTAACTTTTATCGCATACTTCCTAAAACAGATTAATTATAACTATGGCAAAAATAATAAGTAATGGTATTATTTCATAATTTGGCTTTGGTTAATCTTTTTTTTTTTTAAAGGTTTGAATTAAAAGTTATATTTTAACGTTTGTCTACAGGAGGTCGCATCACATCACACTGCTATTGCCATAGCAACATATACACATTGAAAAAGTATTATTCCTAGACATTATAGACTGGGAATGTGACCCTGTCATTTACCACTGTCCTAAAAAATCCTGGACGGGTGGTAATCCTATACACCCCACATGTACTTTATAACATGAAGTTTTTATAGGGTGTCTTATTCAAACCACTACTAAAGTCCACATATAATAGAGAGAGGGGAGGGAGAGAGAGAGAGAGAGAACATACACACATTATCTCCCAATCCCTAATTTTACATGTGGACTATAGTTGGGATGATATATTAGTGTATATAGTATATTAGTGTACATAGTATACCTTACAAGTATTACATTAGCACTGGAATTTGGAAACCTCCCTAAACAAGACTGCGTTTGCCATTGGTTGGTTCTATCACTGTGCATTGGAATACTGCAGTAAAATGCGATTATCTTGCAAAAAAAGTGACAGCATGTGAATAAGTGGCCTGGTCTGGTGACATGTTAGGACTCTTGTGGCGGGCGCTGCTCTACCACATGTGCCACACTCTTCCGTTACATGCCTACCACCGTGCCACGTGACAATACGAGCACAAAGCAGCATATCCGCTTATCAACCCGGCCACCCCGACCTCGGTATTCCAGTAAGGTTTCAGCGTGCCCAAAAACATCGTGTTATCTTGTCCGAAAAGCCCCCTCCCACATCCTTTCCGTTCACTTTAACGCGTCACTCCACAATGTAAATTCCCCTTCTCCGTATCAGTACGCCGGGACTCCCTTTGTACTTTAGTAATTCACCCCTCCCCCGCTACAGGCCACGCCCCCACAATGCTGCGCTCCAGTGGGATTCCCTTTTTTATTTATTTATTTGTTTTTCAGCCTGACTCTTCCATCGGCGCCGCCCACACCCGCTAGCACCGCCCACCCCGGCCTCTCTCTGGGTTTGTGTATCGATCTCCAGTCTCCTTGTGTCCGGATACAGACCTGGCTGTGGGCTGCTGTCCTGGATCCAGCTTATGAGCCCGAGCCGCGCCCGGGGATGGATTGCACCGAGGCCTCACTTCTCTCCTCCCGTGAGCAGCCATGATGCTCCTGACAAGAAAGCCTGAGGGGCCCATAACAGCAGGTACAGTGCAGCATAAGTGTGGCTGGCATGTACTGTACTCTACATATTGTGCCTCATCTTATATAGCCATCATTTCTGCATTACAGCTCCTGCCATCATTTCTGGAAATTATACTGTACTATACTGCGATTCCTCTGTCAGCAGCTATTTACATAACCTGTCATATCATGTCTTCAGCTTTCTATACGCAAAAACACATATCATTAGGATATCCGTTCAGGACATAATCTTATTAGGATGTCCGTCCTGTACATAATTGTTCTATAGTTCCTTCCACCTAAAGCACTTTTGCACAGTATCCATTGTAATGTTTCAGTAAAATCATGATTGCAGTGTAAAATAGATTATAAAGTAAAGCAGATTATATGTTGTCATTTCTCAACCCTTTTGTGTGTGTGTTATATATATATATATATATATATATATAAATAAAATGTGTGTGTCTTAGTTTGATAGCAAGCGCATGTGATGAAGATACTCCATTTAAATACTGACCTGATGATAACTAACCACATTTTTCTTCTTGGCACATGCTAGGTATACAGTAAGGCTGTTAATCCTTTGCTTTATGGAGGCTTAAGCTTATGTTCATAAGAACTAATGTTTTTCGTTCCTCTTGTTAAGGGATGTTGGTGTAACTGAAATCTTAACCTATAACATCTATATTTCTCTGATTCTTGTCTTATGAAAATAAGAAAATGTTATTTTACTATGTTGCTTTGAAAGCATTAGAAATTAATTACAGATTAATAAGTACACTTTTTTATGAATTGCTTAGCAAATTAATTGGCTTAGTGGCCCCATGATATAGAAATGAGTCTTTTGCTTTCACCATAGAACTCCAGTCTCTCTGTAGAATGGTTCTAATTTAATTTTAAACTGTCTAATATCCTTTGTATTTCTTGGGCTGCTGATCTACACAAATAATTCGTTTTTAGTGGTAGTATTTTAGAACTGTGGAGTTATTGTAAATTTCACCATCGAATTACCAGTAAAAATGAATCAAAAAGTTATGTAAAACATTCATTATGGTCGGAAAGTGACATGCGTTTTGCCCACTTGTCACCATTTACCCTTTTATATTCCTAGGTCAACAAAGTCTTAAACTAATCTGTCTTCATCCGCTTCACTGTTTTCGTCAGCTGGTCATTGAAGTCATTTTTACATGTATCGTTCTGCACGTGGATAGCTTTGTGTATGGAAAATGCTTGCCCAATTGATAAATGTAATTATATCTAGCTTTTGGGGGTCAACTAAAGTATTTTAGATATTCATTTTTACAGCACCTATAATACATAAAAAACAACTAATAAATAAAAAAAGCTTATCCATCTTGTGCACTTTGTGTGATCTTGTGTATTTTGCATTTTTTGTCAAATATTGTGTATGTCTTTAAGAGAATACATTGATACATTGTTGAGTTATAAGATTATAACTCCTCTCTGGGATTTTATCCACCCACAGTTCCACTGAGTTTACACGTTTTATTCTCTTGTTAATTTCAAAGTACATTATAGTAGCAACCACCCTATTGTAAAACTGTCCGTAACTAATCTAATGTAATATAAACATATTGTGGTACTCCCTATCTCTTGTCATAGTAATGTGACTGTTCAGACAAGAATTTCATGTTTTTTTATCCTTTCATATTCTCAGATGTCATGAAGTATCTTTAGACAATTCTAATTCGTTATGTTATATAAAGTGCCTGAAATGTGTTTTTTACTATGTACTTGCTTTGTCTTCATAACTGACTACTTATCGACTTTCATATAAGTGTTTGTTCTTTATATGTCACAAATCATCTGAACGTTATATTAGAGCTTCTTTTCTGTTATTAAGACCGTTTGTGTTGCTCCATGCAGCAAGGTCGTCTGTAAATGGTATGTCCAAAGTTTAAGAATGTTGTCAATAGGCCCATTCATTTCCTGGATTACTCAGTCCTGGTCACATGCTTCCAAAGGATATCCATGTACCTTAGGGGCAACTATGTTTGGAATCATGGGTGAACAAAGTCACATTTCTTTAGTTCTGCTTTAAGTCAGTTAAAATGTTTGCTCCATTATTTTGTAGAAAAGAATGTCATCAATTCTGGGATGGTAGTGGCAAGCATTTATAGAATGTAATTCCTGCCATTATTGGTATTTTCATGTGCCACACATAATAAAGTTTATAATCTGTCTTTAGGTTGTCATTATTTGTATTTGGATATGTTGATGACAAGGGGCCTGATTCAGACTTAAGAGGATGAAATTAAGAGAGGAAGGTTACACTTGAGCAAAATCATGTTGATTTCAGGGGGAGTCAAGTTAATTGTATTCTTTGCATGCAGGGATTTATCTTTGAATTGCTTACTGCACACAGATACTGACCAGCTTTACTGTCACACTGTTATTTAGACTTGTAATAGGAAATTCCTCCTCTCAATTTTAATTGTTTGCAACAGATGAAATATGACTCACCTGAAATCAACATGGTTTAGCCCAGGAGTAACTTTCCTCTCTTAGGGCAAGACCCAGACTTAAGAAGGAGCTTAAAATTAAGAGAGAAAAGTTACTCCTGGACTAAACATCACCTCTAAAACTGCAAACCGTTTTAGAGGTGATGTTTCCTATCCCAAGTCTAAATAACGGTGTAATAGTAAAGCTGGTCAATATCTGTGTGCAGTAAACCATTCAAAGATCTATCCCTGCATGCAAAGAATACAATTAACTTGACTCCTTATTTTCAAACTCTTTCTTAAGTCTGGATCAGGCCCAAGGTAACCTAGTCAGAATTGTTACCTTTGATGGTACTAATTCTGAGCTTATTATTTGGCCACAATTTCTGAAATTCCCTTTGGTCTTTTCGCAAGCCTAGAGTAGGACAGGCCAACCCATGGCTCTGCAGGTGTTGTGAAACTGCCTCGGGTGCTTATCCATGATGTGGCTTGTAGTTGTGGAACACCAGGAGAGCCACAAGGTGGCCTGCCTGGGGTGTATTCTATTTATTTATTAACAGGTTTTTATATAGCGCCCACAGATTACGTAGCACTTTACAATTTAACACTAGTTGATTGACTTGCTAGTTCATATAATTTAGTAAGTAATTAAGGCTGTGAATTGTGAAATATTGTTTGTTGGTAGTAATACTTAACAGCTATTTATCGTAGAGGATGTCTAACCAATGCATTGTTGACTATGATGTTTAGAGGCTAAAATTTGTAAGAAATGTGAACAGTCTCGTTGTCAACATAATCTTCCCCTTTTCTCTAGAAACACATTCTTTCACTTTAAGCATTTGTTGTTGTGTTTTTATTTTTTTTTGTTCCCCTTCCGTTTCTTGTTTTGATCATCTGGAGTTTCGGCTGCCTTGACAGTATGTGTTGTGAGTTTGTTAGTTATAGCTCAGGGGGATTGTTTACGGCTGGCAGCTAGTGTCTCTGACATCATTCTTGTATGTTCCAAAGGATTAATAGAAAACTCCAGTTTTAGTCTTGAAAGAGAAATGAGCATGTTTGAGAGTGTAAAATTGCAATACATAAATGTGTTGCTGAGTGGGGTTAAAAATCAAGCGTGTTGTTTTTGGAAACCAGATCTTAAGTGGCCAAGGTGTAAAATGCTTTTTAAATATTATGTAATCTTGTCATGCAGATCATAGCTGTAGTACATATTTGTTTTCTTTTGTTTTTATCAGATTAATTTTATCTTTGTATATGAATTGAGTCAAAACATGAATAAATTGTTATTGGTGCTAATTATGTAATAAAAAAAAAAAGAATGATCTAATCCCTTGTGTTTATGCTTCTTGTAGTTAGATACGGCGATGGATTATACGATTCCTACATGAGGCTGGATCAAGCAGTAGTGCAGGATGCTGCAGTGGAGAAAGAGAGCCCTTCCTCTCTGCCTTCCATTGGGAAACTTGCTGTAAGTAATGTCATTTTGCCTTACTGTTGCTGTCCTTACATCACCACCTGATTAATTGATGCTGTCACTCCAACGTGTTTGGCCAAGTTAAACTTCTAATGTTACAGGCTGTCAACTGACCTCTTTATGGCCTTCAGACACTATTGACATAGGCAACTAGTAACAAATGTCAAGTGAAAATCATGTCATTTTTACATCTTTACTGTTGATAAACAGGTAAATTTAATAATTGACGTGCATGAAAGTTTGCAGACATGATAGCTGTATCAAATGCCTTTCCAAACGCACCAAAATCTGCCTTGATGACTTTATATTGTGCTATAAAATATTAAATGTTTATTGATGCACAGGAAGAGAGAACATTTTTGTTTGTATTCCTTTTTGTGACATTTGAAACCATTTCACATTCTTATAGTTCTGGTTCTAAATTTAGTCTCTCTTTCTACTGGGCACTCAGCAAAACACTCGCATCAATTGAATTTGTTGGAGGATGTAAATCTGCCAAATTCGCCATCTCTTCAGTATAGATATCTATAATTATCCAGCCATTTGTATGTAGTTAACTACTGAATCCAAGACCTTTGCAGCGCATTCATGAAAGATGTAGTGATCAGATTGACAACTGCTACATTTTAGGAAATGTTATATCCCCGCTGGTTTGGGGCTGTGAATAAATAGGTAAAGAGGTAAAAAGAGCACAAACATGCTTAGTCTATACTCAGCCATGCTGTTTCTCTCTTGAACATACAAAAAGAAAACACGTTTACTTTTGGGGTGCTTCCATAATCCTAAATTATTTTGGCCACTAGCATGAATTTAAACCCAAGGTTCATCCCGTTCTGTATAAAAGCCTTTTGGGAGACGAAGCACATTTTATAGAAGCGTATTACTAAAATAGTGCCTTTTGTGTGCCTTTCTACCTGCCAGATGAAATATTTTTAGTTTATATTCCCCTGCCCTCTCATCACAACAGCTTGCACACCCATTAGGAAGCAGCTGATACCCCTCCCCTTGCATGCACAGACTTACAAGGAGGTGTCCCTCCCTTTAGATTTCCACACCATCCTTGCATAACAAGGATCCGGATCCATAATGGATGTGCGTTGTGTGTGAATGCACACAATCAAAATGTGGTAATTTTCCACACCGTGTGTCTGTCATCTGAATCCGATCCTTAAACATTATAATATTAGACCAAGTTGTCGGCCCTGTCGTTATTCCTTTTTATGCTACAAGTTGGTTACCAGTTTGTGGGCCTGAATGTGTGCTTGGAGATAAATGTGTTTATATTTAGCCTATCTGTTTTCTTTTGACATTTCTAGTAAAGAAATATGTAGCACTGTTGGCTGATTTACAGACGATTAACAATAGAGCTATGGAGCTGTAACTGACACCACAATATGTGTGTGAATGCCATGGGACATAGTGTTGTAGCAGTTAATGTTTGTGCCAGAAGATGCATAGTCAATAACTTTGGTTCAGCAAGTGTTCCAATGCAATGTATTGTAGTTAGGCCTGCAATCAATTTACACTACATTTTGTCCCTGGCATAGACAAACCTGATCTAAAATTATACAGCCATTTCAATCTATTATTGAATACAGTGGTCAGTATTTAAATTGAGGAGTAAAGCTATGGCAGACCCCTGTATACCCCCTCATTTCGAGCCCTGATCGGGTACACAGAAAACTATGTAGATCAGTTGAATATATGAAGGCACAAGCTCTTTATAGGTAATAGGCCAGATCCTGAGCTAAGTACATAAATCCATTACGTACGTCAGTACTTGTGCTATGAAATCTTAAGGTAGAGTTTGGGCAGTGTAAAATGGCCAAAGTATTTATGAGCGAGGGGAGTGCATAGAAGTGACGCTACGTAACGTAACTAGCCCGTAGGTCTGCATTTACCCCAATGTTGGTAAACTAAGCCTGATGCTAAACCATTGCATGAAAGGTTCTCTTATAATTTCCTTTGATGCAGGTGCTCCTATGTTTTCTGCCTGTCACAGCCCATTCATTTCATTTTTTGTGTAGTTTTTATATATATATATTTATTTTAGGGGGACGGGGAGGGGGGGCAGGAATTCCTTGGCTTACGGTTTGTGCAAATCTATGAATAAGAATTGTTTTTAATTCCTCCGCTGCCAGAGGGGACAGGCAGATTGCTGATCACAGTCCAGGCTTGGATGACCTTTGTGTTACATGACTTCCCCAGTGCAGCAGGCTACTGTGAGGTGTTGCCGTGTAATTAATACAGGAATTCTTTGTATCTCAGGTGCCTTGTACAGAGTCTGTCTCCATTTTCTTTTGTATATATTTGTAAGAATGTATCAATCCTGTGTCCATAATGTATTGTTCCAGTCTCCCCAGATCACTACATACTATAGCAAAGAAAAAAAAATTCATGGGTGTTTCTCTGTCTTGACAAGGCTATTTGCTATGAGTGATTATTCAGCCCAGGTGACTGAAGGCTATTGGGGTTTTGTATTACAAGAGAGAGTGTGTATTATACACCTAGGGCCCAATTCAATTAAGAGCAGTGATGGGAAAAAGCTTGCAGTGCGCTTTCCCCCCGTCATTTACGGTAGGTAAAAATTATCGATTTTTATACGCATCTCTATGGGGCGCGCATAAAAATCCTCCCCCAAAAAATACACAGAATTGTATTGCAAATAATGCGGGTGTGAAGCTAATTGAATCGGCCCCTTAATGTTGTATTATACATTTGTGATTTGCTCATTCTCTAATTTCTATGTATAAAGGTAAAATAATTGCAGATAACCTTGTTGCTTGGTCTCTTCTTCAATGTTGTCATTATTCACCCTAACATGACCGTTTGCAAATATCTGTACAGCTTTACTTCTTTCACTTAAATGGCCTTAAGTAACCCCTGAGGAAACAACCAGTTTTACATTGTCATATGATTTGCAAAATTGGTATGTCTTAGTACACTGTTAGGGTTCCTCCACTAGAACGTGTGTGTGTGTGTGTGTGTGTGTGTATTTAAATTGATAAAATTGTGGTAGTTTTGGACTGATAAGTGACTGCTCTAATGGATCTATCTTGCTGTTGCAGCATCTATATATCTGTCTGTTTCTTATTACTTTTTGTATGAAGCAGCTTGTTCTGTGTTTCATTTAGAGTACTGTGTTAATTGGTTTAGAAAATGTATGCATTGTTACAGTAGATAATCATAATCTAAAATGTTTGCTCTTGAAAGTTGTAGAAATATCTTTATTTTGGCAGCTGTTTCAGGGAGTGAGTGTAACTTAATTTATTGGCTTGTACATACACTCCTGCAACTGTTACTGCCTTGGCCATGTCATTGAATAGTTTGACTAGGTTAGGTTTCAAAAAGTTTCTAAAGGGAAAACTGTGGTCTGTAGAAACCAGTCTGACATGGGCTAGTTTATTGTTATAAGTTCCTATATTATGATAGGTAGAATCTGGTTTGGGCTATCATGTCCATGCAGTCATATACTTGGAGTAGCTTTGTGAGTTTCAAGACTTCCAAATGACTTTCAGAAGTGAATATACAGAAAGTGGGACCGGGTGAACAGATTCATGTGAAGGAGTAACATTCACATTGTGACCTCTTTTGCCCGCTAAAATTACTGGAACAAAAGCGTGATGCTCATTGTCCCTGTAGTTTCGGTGGGCAAGTGATTAGTGGCCACGGGGGAAGAGGGCCCTCCCATGTGGACAAACTACAGTGATTACTCCCCCAGCGTCATCAGCCAGGCAGCACGCTGCACATTAGAAACAGGAAGACTTTGGTAAGTAAGTAAATGGGTTTGTGTGTGTGTGTATGTATGTGTGTGTGTATATATGTGTATATATATTATTATGCTGTACAAATTAGCAGGGGAAGTATTGTACTTCAAAAACCAACAGATATAATGCCTCTCTGTCTGACCCAACCAACATTGAACAACTTGGACTACAGTGGCAAACGCAGGATTTTGGAAGGGGGGTTACCAAATATCCATCTGAAGGGTTGCAGAAAATATAAAGTATTAGCACATTAAAGTATAAGTGGGTTATCCTATATACTTTATTGTGTCATCTCATAACCCATATATACTTTAGTGTGTCTATACTGATCTGCAACCAATATGATGGATTGAGGATCAGTATAAACCCATTAAAGTATATGTGGCTTATCTTACAACCCATACAGTACTTTAGTGTGCCAGATCTATATACATAAACAGTTTATCATTTTTGACAGTTTTATTATTTACTATTTATAGAAAATATTAAAGTATGCTTTTAACCACTGCATAATATTGATGGTCTGATTTGCTAAATAACTTGTTGATTGTCAGTACCAGCTATTTATTAAATAATGTGGCTTAGCTATTTATTTATTGATTTATTTATTTATTTATGTGGTATTGGTATTTTTTTTATTACTTAGTATGAACTTGGTATTGGCTATTTAAAATTTTGTGTTTTCCCATGGTACCTTTGTTTTCATTGGCTATACTGGTATCAGGGACAGCCTGTTTTTTCAGACTCTTGTTGATAGCTGTTATGTTTCTCCTGGTGAGTCTACAGCTTCTGTATATCACAATCATTCTGTCACTATGCACTAGAGATGGTTATCTGAGCTTAGCATGATACACATGGCTGTTTGTGACAGCAGCCTCTCCTGTTGTTGCTTACTACTTAGATGTACCTGACAGGCTCATAACCAAATCCTGAAGATCACCATACATTTTCTCATAAACAACAATAAATAATGGACAGAAGTGTTAAAATACATTACATCGAAATATTATTTTACCCTCTCTATTTATTCACATGTGAAACAGTTGAAATGCACTAAGAGACCTTGAAACTGCTCTCACAAGTTTTATATTTGTAAAATTTAGGGTTGCAGTTTGAAAGTGTTAAACTGCAGAGAATCCTCAGCCTCTCCTTTATGTCAAACCCTCCACTGGCTTCCTGTCTGCTTCAGACCTCTCTTTAAACTCCTTTTCTTCACCTTTAAGGCCATCTCCTCATCCATTGCTCCCTACCTCTCTTCCCTCATCAACATGCACACCCCTTACTGCCCTCTCCGTTCTGCTAACCAGCGCTGTCTGACCTCTTTACTAATCACCAAATCTCACACCCGTATCCTGGATTTCTGTACCTCTGCGCTGGAATGACCTCCCTTCTTCAGTCAGACTCTTACGCACATTGCAGGTCTTCAAACATTCACTAAAACCGCACCTGTTCAGGCTAGCCTGCCGCTCCTCCAGTTAACATCCTCACTGCATCCTACAGCTATCTTTTTTTTTTTTCCTTCCTTCCCCCTCTCCTCTTCTCACACCAGCAGTCCACTTACTTCCCCCTCCTTATGTCTTCTGTAAGTTCATTTCTCCCACTTAGTATGTTAGCTCATGTGAGCAGGGCCCTCCATCCTAGTGTTGTTCCCTCCTCCACCACTCCCCCATCACTTTGTACTCTCTTGTACACCTCTGCTACCCTTTTACCCCATCCTCACCTGATGGCTCCCTGTCAACCTCTCACTGCGCTCTATCCCCTCCTCCCTGATCTACCAAGCTTGACATCTCGCATTTTACCTTGCGTTCTGTGCTTGCCTCACTTTATTGTATTTTTGTGATATTTTTATATTTAGATTGTATTTTATTATGGACTATGCTGTCAATCCCTACCTTGTATGTCTGTACTGGATTTTGATTTATTTTTTACGGCACTGTGATCACCTTGTGGCTCCTTATAAATAAACAATAATAATAATATTTGCCAACAAACTTTTTTATAGATAGATGTGTGTGTATTTTTTCTAAATATTCCATTCAGCCTTTAAGCTATTTTATAAAAAAAATTTGCTTTGGCATCTGGTATTGCACCAGGTTAAAATACAAATACATGTTAATATAAACAGGTGCATGAAAAGCAGGGGCAATCTGTACAGAAACAAAGAAATAATATGCCTTTACCTCTATCATTCAGTAACATACAAATACAGTTTCAACCTTACCCTATTGCTCGTAGTGTACCAAACAGTGGCCTGAATACCAATATTGTCCAAGCCCTTATGTAGCAAATATACAGTAACATTGTAATCATTGCTGTATTAGGTACCTTTTTAAAGCAGGTATTAGGTACCTTTTCATTGTATACATTTCATACACATTGCCAAGATTTAACAGTTTAAAATATAATTGACACCTATGGGAGAAATAAAACTACATAGCTCATGTAAACAACACAATTACAGTAATACTAGTTAAACATTATGCTACCATGCTATGTGAACACTCCTGAAATGACCTGTTAAAAGCAGTGACAAGATTTTGGCTACACATTTAAGCAGCAGTATTATTCAAAACCCATGTGTAAAAGCCCTGTTGTTGGCAGGTAGCTGCTGATATTTAGTAACCTGTATTGCATCCCATGTTGCAAAGCGCTACTTTCTCACGCTTTTCTTGACAGCCAGTTACAACTGTCTTTACCTTCAAGGTTTTCCAGGAAACATATTTCAACACTTTAGAGCTGTCAGTCCAATGTCTTGGCTGTGAATAGCTTCTTCCCTGACTAAGTCACTATGTAAAGTATTTTATTAGCACCGTTCCGATAAGTTGTTTCTTTCTTGAACCCAAGAAACTCTTCCTGTATGTTGTTATTGCTTGGTTTGTACCTTATTGCATCACTGTTCTGGGAAAAAAGAACTCTTCCCCTTGAGACAAATAAAAAGGTGCATAAGAAAACATGATCGTTCACTTTTAGAAGACAGCTGTTGAACCATGAAGTTGGATTCATAGATATATAGCAGATTCTGAAAATCTTTTTGGAATAAGTATGATGCTATTATTATTTTTATTTATTTTGAACCATTCTTTCATTTCAAATTTTGCTTGTGAACTTCCTTACTATTAAATCAAGGGTATGTTTTATAAGGCTTTTCAAAGCAGTATTTGCAGGGATCAGCGTACTTGATTATTTTTTAAATATTGAACAAGCTGTTGTCTATACAGTAGTTTTTTGTTTATTTTCAGTAATTTGTGAATATAAATGGTGTGGGTGTGTCTCGCCTGACTAAAATGTCTAATTTATGAAAAATGAACTTCTCAAATTTGCTGTCTTGTTATTAATATATATTATCTATAATGTAAGTTGTTAATTGCCTTATTCTCTAAGTGCCCAAGCACTCCATTTCTTGTTACCTAGTGAAATGCAGCAAATAATATAGCAACCATTCCGATGGTTGTGGTTATGGTTGTATAAATTTCAGCTTTCTTGCAATGTGGTGTTCTCAACTGAAAGGACGGGAAAATGCCTGTGTTAGACACAAAGTTTATAATAAAACTTAATGTTTAATAATGAAATTTAAATTTATTTAAAAAAAATAAGCAAGTTGTTAAATTTCATTAATAAACGTAAAGTTTTATTATAAACTTTGGACACCTATTTCAAGTACAGCAGAGTGCCCCAGCATTTTCCCGTCCTTTCAGTTGTAACTATATATGCTTGTAGGTGCACCCTATTCTCTTTATACTTAGGAATTAATTCCAATTTATTTAAATAGGGAGGGGTACTTGTTATATTGGTATTTTGTCTCTAAAGAGATTCTGGTGCGGGAATACCCCTCTTGTTCATAGAAATACAGTGTTCTCCCCAGAAAATGTTGCCAGCCGGATGGTAGTAAATAGTATCTGGGTGGGGGCAATATTATTACTTGACAGTATCCAGACATCTGTTCCCACTGCGGATCTCCTTGCTGGTGCTGCACTGCTGGGAGCTAAGCTTCTGAAGCATCAGACCCTGCCTGTCTTGTAACTATTTTGTTCTGTTGGTTACTGAGGTGTTTAACATCCCGCTGCTAACTATAAATTTGTGCCCTCTTGCTTAACACATACTATATTACAGTATCCATGTGAGCGTTAAATGCAGAATACAGTCTTTTATCCTTAACAAATGAAAGCAAATCCTAGTCTCTACTATACATTGCAGACTCCTGTCTCAAGACTAGATTTTAGGGCCATACCATATAGACCTTATCCTAGTGACCCCAACCTATCTTTTTAAAATCTTCTATAAAATGGCTTTACCCCTCTGTGTGTGAATGATGCTGTGACCTTAGGTCAAGCCAGGATCACACACTGAAGTAAGCTGCAGTCGCTGTATGAGTCTCAGCTGACAATGGTTGTCCTCCATTGGGCTGTACAGACTTTCTGCTGATTCTGATAGGCAATGGTGCAGCAGTGCCAGAAAACCTTCACAGCCTATTGGAGGACAGCCAGGACTTAAAGGTTCGGTGTTGCAGGGTGGAAAACCTGGTTAAAAGGCCCTGGGGAGAACACTGTAATTGATGTTTGTAAATCATTCTTTCAAATTAACTTTTCACAATACTTATGTCATGTTCTGCTGTAAGGCCAGTTAAGAGTGTTTATTAAAACACACACACACGCTATTCCCTTTACTCACAGCCCTATATGCATGTTACAGGAGTACCCACTACAGAGTTGCGAGTCCCTGCTGCAAAGGCTCGCGTTGCGAATTAGGGACAGCTGAAATCAGCTGTCCCTATTTCGAATGCGAGCCCTCTCAGAGGGACCCACACCCCCACCATAGACAGCCCCTTACTTAACATGCATATTACAGGTATATTATCTGTGTGCAGTTTGTATGTTCTCTCTGTGTCTGCTTGGGTTTCCTCTGGATGCTCCGGTTTCCTCCCACATGCCAAAAACCTAATGGTAGGTTAATTGGCTGCTGATTAAATTAATCTCTGTAAAGCGCTGCAGACAATTTGTGGCACTATATAAAGCGTTAATAATATTATATCTGCCCCCACACATACATATTATAGGAATACTCCCTATACACACAACCCCATATACATATTATAGTAATGCTCCCTATAGACAGCCCCTACTCAAATACATATATTACAGGACAACCCCTTACACACAATCCAAAAATACCCTCTACAGACACAAAGCCCCATGCAGACAAATTTTAGGAATATTCCATACCCTTCTACACGCACTACAGCAACACATGGAACAAATACGTTCAGATTTCCCATTTGTGGGATAGAAAGGGGGCAGGGCTTTTAAAATGGGTTGTGTTCATTTACAGAAAACACAGGGGATGGATGGGAGAGATTACTAAGCTCCCTCCTCCTTTGTGTTATGCGGTGTGACCAGGGCCGGTGCTAGGGTGTTCGGCGCCCCCCCCCCCATGAACTTTAATTTTGCGCACTTTTGTTTAACAATTTGACACCAGTGACCATCCTAGATTATAATAAGAGTCATCATACAACACAATTGTAACCACATTAAAACAACGTGAATCCTAGTCACCATTATACAATAGTGTCCTGTCTCGGCTATACATAGATATATATCCCCCATCCTGTCTCTCCAGCACCCAGTATTCCCATCATGTCTCTCCACCTCCCAGAATCCCCATCATGTCTCTCCACCTCCCAGTATCCCTATCATGTTTCTCCAGCACCCAATATCCCCATCATGTGTATCCAGCACCCAGTATCTCTATCATGTTTCTCCAGCACCCAATATCCCCATCATGTGTATCCAGCACCCAGCATCCGCCATCATGTCTCTCCAGCTCCCCAGTATCTCCCATCATGTGTATCCAGCTCCCAGTATCCCCATCACATATATCCAGCACCCAGTATCCCCATCATGTCTGTCCAGCTCCCCCATCATGTCTGCCCAGCACCCCCATCACCTCAGGTCACTCCAGCATCATTCAGGGAGGGGTAGACGCTGTGCACTCTGCATCTGTCTGTCACACAGGCAGAGCAGAGGTGCATAGATGCCTCTGTAATGCTCTGAAAGGTGCTCTCATCAGAGTGATGAGAGCACCTTACATTGTCTTACAGCGGCGTCCATGTCATTGCTGGCATTCAGGGAACCGGTAGATGAGCACCTATCCAGCATGGTGCCTGGATGCACCGGATCTCCCCGCAGAGCGGGTCCCGCCTGCCCTGAGTGTAACCTCCTTGTACAGGACACAGAAGTGTTCAGGCACCAGCTCCCCTAAGGTGTTAGAACATATGACACATTGCAGAATGAGTAAATATGTTTTTAAATCCATCAAACCCTCATACGGAGATGTCGGTCACTAGTTGGCAGTTATTATTGATTGCTACTGTCAAGTAGAGCTGCAGAAAATTTGAGTGCACTCGTGTTGAGTTTTGGCTGGCAAATCGACTCCTGTTCAACTTTGCTCCTTGTAACAAAATGATAGTTTTGTCCCCTTGCTCTTTGTAGCACTATAACATTCCCTTGTAGCATTTTTAGATATACCCACAAATTATGGGTGACAAAGTTTAGGAAATATACTGTTGTAGTATGATAAAACAGCAAAAGCAACTCCCTTTTTAAAAAAGGAGCACTTAAAGCATCATGCATTATGTTATATGTTATATGTTTGCAATGCTCCAGTTAGGTGCTCCAGGTTGTTATCAAATTTTGGTCAATATATTGACTGCTTGTTTTCTTATTGTCTTCATTCTTTTTCTTGTTTCTACATTCATTCATTTAATGTTTTTCTACCATTGTATTTATAATCCTCACAGATTGTAACCCCTCATTCTTTCATTCTCAGTTCCTCCATTGTCACTGTCTTCCTCACACCTTCCCGCCATAATGAATCAGACTGATAATAAATATAAATTCTTTCAGTAGATAAATAAAATATATGTATCTAGTGTGAATTTTGAATAATTAAAAATGTGTATATTTTACTTTTTCTTTCTGTTGATATGTTGTCTTTATTTAAACATGTTTATAATAAGATATAAAATTTACACATGTAACGTTTTACTTTTTAGCCTTTATGGTAGCAAAGTAACTTCTTTCCCAGAGTGTCAGATTTAATGAGGTCATTGCTTGTGATGCATTTCTTGCCTTCAGGAAGCTTTCTGCTAGATGCCTCACATGGACTTAAAAGGGATGATGCATACAGACTATGGAAAGTAAGAACTGGCAGTAACATCCATTCATAAATCACACCATGATCTATCCACGCACAGCAAAGAGCTGTCTCTAGGCAGGAAAGCAGTGTCCTGCCTTGTTCCACCCAAACCTGGTTTATTTATAAATTGGCTCCACTAGCTTGCTTCTATTCCTAGTTCCTGTTGATGTTTCTTACATAGTCAGCATTTCTGAGTGTACCACCAGTGACTATAATGGGAAGCAGATGTCAATGCTTAAGGAGTTTCAGTGACCATCTAGCAAGTGTTTACATCCAGCATTTAACTGAAGGGATTCTCACGTCAAAGAATAGTCTCTTGAGCTTAAAACTAGCAGACGTTAAGGCTTATAGATATATATAGCACAATTTTATTATCCATATTAATTCGCTACATGTAATCAAACCTATTTGTTGAAGACGCACAGGGTATTTGCATCAAGTGCTGTAACTTTTGGAGGACACAAAGTTCACGCATGGGGGCGCAGGTGTGGCAGCAGCAAGTACTGTATGGCCACACACCAAATAGATAGATGGATATTAAGGCCCGATTGAATTGACCGCCCTCTACTTTGCGGATTTTATTACGCATTTCTAAGCGGTGCATTTTAAAATTGCATATTCATTTTTTTTACAGTGATAGACTGGAATAAGTGCAGTTTGCACTTTTTTCCAGTCTTAACATACAAGTGATGCAGACCCTAACTTTGTCTGTTTATATGTTTGTGTGTGTATAATACATACATACATACATACATACATACGTGTGTGTGTGTGTGTGTGTTTTACAATGAAAAAGACAGATTCTTGGTTGCATATAAAGAGATATTAGCAGTAGGAAGTGTGAATTAGTAATGCCACTCGGGGCTGGCACAGTGTAGGG
>WWET01000247.1:514629-525690 GCA_011038615.1 Limnodynastes dumerilii | reverse complement strand
AAGGGGCGGGGATGCATTGTATGGGTGGAGAGTCGCCCTTCCTGCAACACCTCCTCTTCCCCTTGAGTATGGATTGCTGCTGCTGTCAAATATTGTAAGGCACTCCCACACTGGCGAGAGGCCCTACAATGTTAAGCATTCACTGTTGCTGTCATTGATTGTCTATCTCCAATCTTCCAATCTCTAGAGTGCACACACACTATACAATTATCTGGCCTTCTGATATACTGAGTATATTTTATATTTATAAATATATGTATATTCTGCTCAGACAAAGTTCTGTTTGCTGGCTTTGGAAGGTGTCATTGGATAACAGTAAGTTTACAATACTGTGCTTTTGTATTGTAAAGAAGTACTGTACCTTTCTGGGTAACGTGGGAAAAAGGGTATGCTGCTGTAACTCAATAAACGGTAATGGGGAAACCTCCTTACATCCCCGAACGCAAAAAGGATACAATGTAACAGTGGAAGATACCCCACACTTACAGATTGCCTCACTAAGGTCCTTTTAATTATATTAATGTATATAACTGTTGCATATGTCAAATTAAAAACATGCAACGTCTGAATAGATGGATAATCACTTGGGGCCGGATCCAGAAAGATAGCTACTGTGCATGCGTAGTAACTATTAAAGACTTAAAGACCGCATATACGCAATCTACGTAACAAAACGATACGTAGATTACGTACAATGGTTACTACGCATGCGCAGTAGCTATCTTTCATCAATTATAGTTCTGGATCCGGCCCTTGGTTGCCAATAGAAATACATGGAATATTTATTAATTGCATCAAACCCATAAAAAAAACATGAGTGGTTTCATCAGCAAGAAACATAAACAGTTGTGTGTATTCAAACATTGGGTTTCCCTTTAATATCATCCCCAATGACTGGTAGCAGTATCCTCCAGAATTCCCATGTGGGTAACTACTGTGTTCCAGTACTTGTAATGCCAAAGCAGTAGACAGAGGTTCAATTGGTCAGCACAGTCCAAGCAGCCACATGACATCTGTTAAAATAAAGTAACTGGTCCTTATATGGAAATGGGTGTGAGTCCCCACTTCGAACAGCCTTATTTGGATAGATTATCCCTTATTGGGATATCGATTGCTTATGCCAGGGCCGGATTAAGGTCTGTGGGGGCCCCTCAGCAACTAAATTGTGGGGGCCCCTGCTTCACATTAACATACAGAAAAATTCCCCCCCTATTTGCATCTAGTTAGCCTTATTGCCCCCCTCCTTCTGTGTCCAGCCAGCCTTATTGCCCCCCCTTTATTTCTGCCCAGTCACCCTTATTTTTCCCTCCTGTTTGTCTAACCAGCCTTATTGCCCCTCCTTCTGTATCCAGTCAGCTTTATATCCCCACCTTCTGTGTATTCAACCAGCCTTATGCCCCCTCTTTGTATCCAGTCAATCTGATTGCCGCCTTTATGTGTTTCTAGCCAACCATATTGCCCCCCTTTTTGTGTCCATTCAGCTTTATTGCCCATCCTTTTATTTCCAGAATGCGCTCTGAAGAATTGTGACGCTCACGTGACCTAAGGTCATGTGGCGCCTTGTAAACAGAGCAGTGGCTGTGCATAGCACAGCCAGCTCTGTGCAGGCAGGGGACAGGAGCGCTACGTTGATGCTCCACCCCCTTGCTCCCCGGCTACAGTGTAAGAGGATGGATTTCGGTGATTGACATCCTCCTCTTAAGCACACTATTGCAGCTGCCGGAATATGATGGCGGCTGCGATACACTGTGTTTAGGAGGATGTCAATCACTGAAATCCATCCTCTTTCGCGGCAATTTGTGGGGACCATTTGTGTGTGGGGGTCCCGGGACGCCCCATGGATAATCCAGCCCTGGCTTATGCCTCGATGAGGCATAAAATGGTGCTCCGATAAGTAAGTTAAAAGAAAACTACCCTTTCACTAATTCTAACCCTAACCCTCGCTTCCCCAAGTGGGTACTTACTTACTGCTATAGTGCTGGACACTGTACAAAGAAGGGCAACTGAAATATTACATGTTTAGTTTCCTTTCTTCATATGATAGAAACATTACATGTATGTGTAAACATGTACACCTTTCAAATATATTAGGGGTTATAAGTTTGTAAATATAATTTGTTTTTTTGGACTGATGTTTACCTACATTAGATCCTATTGCTTTATGTGGTTATCATTGCTGTAAGAATTTCTATGTATTGCCTCTATAACATAGATAGTAACATCTGAGGTGATTGTGGGTAGAGCAGGTTGTACACCAATTCTGGATGGAATTCTCATTTGGTTAAAAGAAAAGAAATTCTGAAGAGGAGCAACGATATTTTATGTGTTTAGGAAAGTTTACTAGAGCGTCAAGAATCAAAACTCTTTTGGGCAGATGCTGACCCACACTGGCATTCCTTTGCACACCAAAAATGTTCTCTGCAGTGTCCAGTTTATAAAGTTAAAAACTCATCTAAAGTCAAAATGGGTAGATTTTTTTTTAACTATATGAATGCACTGCTTTATACAATTTTGTATTGTGTTACAGTATGCAGTCAAAACTAGTCTAGTCAGTGACTATACACTATTGTTCCTAAGCTTGTGAACTTAGGCTGACCTAAATGCCTGTAGTTTTCACACAAAAAAAACTTTCACAATACAATGATAAATGTAATCTAAGCATATAGCAGCACGTCAGCATGGCATTAAATAAATCAGATCAAATTTATTGGGACGTGTAACAAAATAGCAATACAGCATCTGTGTTGGGTTATGGTCTGGCAAATGTTCTTGAATTATCCCATCATCTTAACACAAGTAAATGGGTTTTTTTTTGTGTTGTAGTGTTTTATTTTTTAAATAAAATGCAAACCCTTAAATATTCATATTTTCCCTATAACTTACATCTTTTTTTTTGTAATTATTTCCTTAGATAAGTGGAAACAAATTTGCAATGAAAGATCACCAGCAGGTCAAGGTTCAGCAACTGTTTGAAGATTCTGGCAATCGTAGGGTCAGTGGTGGAATTCTAGGAGCAGATAGCTCATTGCCAGTGCTGACCAAAGAGAAAAGCTCAGACAGTTCTGGTACCTCAAAATCCAGTGATAGCTCCACAAAGTCCTCCAAGGCCACCTATCTGAGTCCTGAGCAATTGCTGAAGCAAAACAAACATCAACTGACCTCTTATGAAGTGCAAGAAGTCACCAACTACCCAGAGATTTATTTTGTGGGGCCAAATGCAAAGAAGCGGCAAGGTGTTGTAGGAGGTCCCAACAATGGGGGCTATGATGATGATCAAGGAGGATATACATTGGTGCCCCATGACCATGTGGCTTACCGCTATGAGGTGTTAAAATTAATAGGGAAAGGTAGCTTTGGTCAGGTGGCAAAGGTTTATGATCACAAACTTCACCAGCACTTGGCTCTGAAGATTGTTCGCAATGAAAAGAGGTTTCACCGGCAGGCCGCAGAAGAGATCCGTATCCTGGAACATCTAAAGAAGCAAGATAAGACTGGGAGCATGAATGTTATTCACATGCTAGAAAGTTTTACGTTCCGCAATCACATATGCATGACGTTTGAGCTTCTGAACATGAACCTATATGAGCTAATAAAAAGAAACAAATTCCAGGGTTTTAGTCTTCAGCTAGTTCGGAAGTTTGCCCACTCAATTCTACAATGTATGGAGGCTCTGCACAGGAATAAAATCATCCACTGTGACCTTAAACCTGAAAACATTTTACTTAAACAACAAGGTCGCAGTGGAATCAAAGTGATTGACTTTGGATCTAGTTGCTTTGAGCACCAGAGAGTCTACACATACATTCAATCTCGTTTCTATAGGGCACCAGAGGTCATCCTGGGAAGTCGTTATGGCATGCCCATTGATATGTGGAGCTTTGGGTGCATTTTGGTGGAGCTGTTGACTGGGTACCCTCTTTTCCCAGGGGAGGATGAAGGAGATCAGTTAGCATGCATGATGGAACTACTTGGGGCTCCACCTCCAAAGATCCTAGAACAAGCCAAAAGAGCAAAGAATTTTGTCAACTCCAAGGGTTATCCACGCTACTGTACAGTCACAACGCTTCCTAATGGATCTGTAGTCCTGAACGGAAGCAGGTCGCGGAGGGGAAAGATGCGTGGTGCTCCTGGGAATAAGGACTGGTTGACTGCATTAAAGGGTTGTGAAGATACTCTTTTTATCGACTTCTTAAAAGGTTGTTTAAATTGGGATCCAACTGCACGCATGACCCCAAGTCAGGCACTACGGCACCAGTGGATCTGCAAGCGGATGCCCAAACCCCCAATAACTGACAAGTCCTCAGGAAAAAGGATTACTAGCCATACCAGCTCCTTCCCAGGGATTGTCTCCAAACTACCACCTGTAGTGGGTGTGGCCAATAAATTACGAGCCAATTTAATGAATGACTCAAACGGGAGCATACCACTTCGAACTGTCTTGCCGAAATTAGTCAGCTAATCCTGATGTGTGTTAAGCACAGCAACAAGAATATTTTGCTGGTCATAGCTTAACCACCATTACTGAAAATATTGTCTTTTAATAGTTATGTCAATGAAAAAAACCAAGAGTAAATCTTGTAAGATCTGGATATGTATAATCAGGATTCATTGTGTTTCAAGGGCTAAGCATTTCAATCACTATCTGGTACAAACTTCATTCTTTATAGTTCAGTATGTCATTCTAAGCAAGAAGCAAAGCAATAATAGCAGAATGATGGTGGAATTGTAGGTTAAGCGATGTTATTATGCTGTCACTTCCCTCATTAGAGAATATGATGAGGTAATTATACCAGCAATTTTTCCTGCATCAACTTGACTAAGTGTACAATCCGGCAAAAGTGTACAATCCTTATGGAAGCCACTCACAGCAAGGGAGATCTATAAAGTTACTCAGTATGCTACCTTTACATATAAGGGTATTTTGAAATGCCAAATAACAATGTGCACACTTCAGTTTCCATTAGTATGTATATGTGTAGTCATGCTTTTACACAATAGCCTTGATACAGTCATGGGAGCATAAAATGGAAGAGTGACAGTTAATGATATTACTGAAGTCCCAATTTGTTGACCAATTTTAAGTTCATAAAAATGTACTGCCTTGCTAGATTTCCGAAAAACGACAGCTGAAGAACACAAATATATGTATGGTTGTAATAAGAGGTTGCTTATGCTTTGTTTGTAAAATGTTAATATTCATACAACTTTAAAAAGGTAAAGGCATTTTTTCTAACTTATAACAGATCTGCCAGAAAGTGTTTAGAAATAGAGTTGAGAACAAGGATTCAACACACTTATCGTTTGGCAAGAGAATGGCGCTTGTATAAATCAGGGAGCCCACAGCACAGACTTTAATGTGCAGCCGGCTGTACTCTGTTACCTCTGCCATCACCAAGATGATGATAACCTTCTTTTGACCTAAAGAGTGGGGTTCCTCTGCTATAAAAGCACCTCATTATTTTTTAAAGTATTGAAATCCAGTTCTAGTGCTACTAGTGCAACACTTGTTTTTGCGGTGTATGTTAATGACATATATACTAATTACCTTATACCTCCATACTAATAATGAGTTTTAATTGCAGGTTCCCCTATTTGGTGCATGGCATGGTTAAATATGGAACATTGACCCGTACCTAATGATGATCATTCCAGCTTAAATGTTGTCATGTTTTCTGGTCGCCAGCAATTTAGAATGCCATGGGCATTCTAATAAACCTGCAAACATATTTACCTTGGTGCTATGTCCATAAAGGGTTCAGTTATTGATAGGTGCAGTGCTCAATTTGTGGATCAAATGAGTAATCAGCCATATTCCTACAATGTGTTTATTCCATGGCACATTTGAAATACTGACTTGTGTTGAACAGAATGCTAATGTATAAATGTGTGGCTTGTAAAACCTCAGTTTTTTTATAGTATTACTTTGAAATTTTTGTAGGCATTGGATGTCTACTTCTATGTGGGCAGACTTTCCATTTTTTTATTAAAAAAATAAATTAATGGTTTGTGCTCCACGGACTTTAAGAAACTGGGAAAAATGTCTTTCCTGGGCACTGGTTAAACTTACAATGTTGTACGGAATCTCTATTGGATGATATTTTAAAATACTGGGGTAAAACATTGCAGTTGGTATCAGAATTTATTTCATTTTCATCAACTTTAATCTGATGTACCCTTGTTTTTAGCGTAAGCTTTAATGTACATATATGTAACATTTTTATGGATTTTAAATTGTGATTTTAAACTTTTTAAATCTGCATGCCCAAAACAGTGTGTTCCATTGTCCTATGTAATGTGCCCATAAACAACAATGCAGTTAGTTTACAATATGTTTACCGGGCAGTCAACAGTTAAGAATTTTTGTGTGTGCCAGAATGCAGTCTTCAGGCCGTATTCACAGATACGTTTTTTTGCGCGGAGTTCCGTGCATATTTTTAGGATCGGATGAACTGCGCATGCATAGTAATTTTATTTACATTGAATTTACGCAGGAAGTCCATTAGGCACGTCATTTTGAATCACACTTGGGGACATACGTGCGGAGAGGCGCGGTTGAAATCCGTACGGACAAAATTACGTGAAAGTGGGTGGGGCATTTAAATGACCATTTGAGGGTGCGGTCAGTTACGCATGCGCGGAAGTATTATATGCACGTAAATGCACACGAAGAGATAAGGGTGTGCTATAGAGGTGTAAGTCACCGAAAACACATCCGTGTGAGGAGAGTGTCATGGTGGGTGGGTGTTGCCTTTCAACGTATGTGCATATAATTGCGTATATTTAACTATCGGATCTGTGAATACGGACCTTCTCCTCTAAATTTATTATTAGTAAATAGTGTTGGCAACCACTCTATGGCTATAAATTCTTTAGAATATATTTCTTGCCCTTTTAGTAGTTGTTTACACACCTGTCATTTAACTTACACCCAGTCACCTAGATGTCAAATAAAATGTCAATAGGTGGGGAGTGATCAATCTCTTAAATAATCTGGCTAAATGTATCTATAGCCTTTCTTATGATTCTCATCCACAACTTTTAGGTTGTTGATACATTGGGGACTATATAATAATGAAAAGAAATGAAGTACCAAAACTAAGTTTTTATCAAATTTCATTAAAATTATGAAATAAAATGTTACCTGTATATTGTACCCATGATGGGTAAACCCAGAAACCCTGATATATATAAAAATTACAAGTAGGATGAGACTTAAAAGTAAAACAAAGTGTTTTGGGAATAAGAATAAGAGTATAAACAAGCTAAAACAAGTGATGTGAAGGTGGGTAACTAGTTCTTTATATCCTGTATATGAGCATTTGGATGAGGTCTTGTAAGGTTTATAGATGATTTAGAGCATGTGTGCGTAGTTCATTAATATGCTTGTGAAGAAAGAGGCTTGAAAGCAAGTGAAGAATAAAGTGTAATGTATGTTTTATGGCAGAAGGCTTACAGGTGTATTGCCATAGATGCTGAAGTAGTACTTATCATGCTGAGAAACTACGACATCCTATGACAAAATCATAGTGATCTATGTGAGTGTTTAATAAAAGGTGATATAATGCCTTTGCTGCAGGGACAATTTGTGTCTGAAAGCACAGGATGAGATGTGATTTGGTACGTGCACACATCACAGGTGCCTAGAGACAATGGCAGAGGGATCACAGGAATAATGAGAACGGATGACTTTCTTGATCAGAGGCAGCAGTGACAAAGAGAAGGGTAAACAACCATGAAACTGCGGACACACCCTGTTTATACTTTCCTCTTGTTCTGAACAGATAGGGCCTCTTAGGGAGGGCTTGCATCTGGAAAATCCACAATGCATCATGTAACTGAAAAGCACAACAGTAACTGCACTTTTGTTGCTGATGTAAACTAAACAAATACACTTTATCCCTTCCCTGCAGAGGAAAGACTTTTAGCTGTTAATACCCTGGAGGAAGTGATGTCATTCTCAGTTTGTGGTGTGGTGGAACAGACTATCTTTTATTATTTTTGCTTTGTACATTTTCAGAGGTCGGAGATGGTTTCCTGTAAATAGAATGCGCACAGGAAATCCTGCATGCTTTATAGGACATGTGTGCATTGCTGGAATGAAACACAGTCACGTTTATATGTTAAATGTGCAGAAAGTGAGCCAACTGTATTGTAGAAAAATCATTTTTTTATGCTAGGAACCTGGATGGAGGAATATCTACATGGAAAATATCCAGCTATCAGTACATGCTCAGGCCCCTACTCCGCCACCTTCTAGCCTGCAGCTGTTTAAATACATAAATATCATTTATATTGATCACCTCTGAGATGTGGACCTGAAGGAATGCGATGGATTACTTGGCTCTGCATCCTCCATCCATGCTCTTAACATAAAGATTATCTGCCCTGGTCTTTTCACTAACCCAGGCCTGGCTCTACTGCTTGGATGGAGGGGACGGGGGAGGGGAGGATTACAATTATTTTGCATGAAGTAAACCTTTTTAGTGATACTGTTTGTAGTGCAGTTGGAAATGTAAAAAGTGTTAATAATTAACCAATGGAAAATGAGATCCATTATTTATTAAACATTTTTATTGATTTAAGGTTGTTTTAAATGTGAATAAGAGTCTTTGTTGGAGTTTATACTGAGCACTTGCTGCATACATTGGAATTCTAATTCCTAATTTCATGCTCTTAACTCATAGTGCCGATTATAAAACAAGTGTCATTGAGCTGGATCCAGACTTCAGAAGCTGCTGCGTTTGTGGTTCCAAGCACAGTGACAGCTGGGATCCAAAGTATAGATAGTATGGAGGGACACACACACACACACACTATGTCTGAAAGAGACCCATGACGACACTCCTCAGCAAAGAGCGGCTGTTTTCCAATCCTAGCAATGATACAATACCCCCTTCAGTCTGGATCTGGTCTATTGTTTTAAAGAGCTTCGGATTGGTGCCCTAATCAAGCGAGATGTACTTACTAAGAAAAATGTGTGAGACTAATCTAGAATATACTCACTTTTTCAATATTAATATAATTAAAATGATTATTTTATTAGTATGTTTCTGGTAAGAACTGCAATGTTTGGGTTTAAAAAGGGCTTTCTCATTTGCACTTTTTCCATCACATCCATCATCTAACCTTGTAGAAATGGGGAGTTTTTGAAAACATTTGTACCCATGACTTGTTTTGCATTCTGTTATTTCCCCATACAAGAGTAGTATGGTTGAGTATAAAAAAAAAGCTATAATGGTATAAAATATTAATATTGTGATAAATAGTTTCTGAGTATAAATAAAGCTATAAAGGTATAAAATATTACTATTCTGAAAAAATAGTTCTCCACAGGTTGGAGCTGATCCAGAGCTGCACTTACACCTTTTTTAAGGGCAAATCAGTATAGACCAGAGCTAAACCGTGTTGGCCTGCGGGTGTGGGGGGAGGCAAATTTAAACTATGTGGACAGAGATACAATTGAGAGGTAAAGTTTCTTAGCTCATCTAATTTCCCTACATGCAAAAGACTTACATTTAATGAACACCCTTTACATTGCACAATGTTTTAGCCAAGTTGCTAACTTGCACCTGTTTTGCCCTTATTTTCAAACTCTGGATTAGCCCCATTCTTTTCATTGGAGAAGGTCATTCTCTAATAAGCTGCAATTCCAACGTGTGAATGTTCTTCCGTATTTTGGTTTCCTAGTGGAAAATATTAAGCACATACAGTAAATTCAGAACTTTTTGAAGGAATGCATTTGTTATAGTGCAACCATTTTAAAAACATTTGTCATCGACCTTCTGATTGCTTATAAAAGCGCAATGATATTTTGCAGATGGCTCCAACTGCTTTGTGCTTCAGCCTAATGTTTTCCTTTTGAAGTCATATGTTGCGTCAAACTCTGAATTTCTCACTTTGCAGACTACAGAAAATGCCAATGTTTACGTCTCTGAGAAATCCTATCATACATCATTTTTTCTGACCATGCACTCATATTAATGTACGTCATAAGAATTTTAACTTCTCATACCCACTGTGAGCCATGTTTTGTATATATGTGGCAGTATGAAATATGTGTGGTTTTTAGACCTTGAATGTTTTGTTTTTTTATTGTGACGTGTGGGATTTGCAATCCTTTGGATCCAGCATCATATTTCTACCAAATAAGATGTACAATGAAATATGCAAATATTTGTTACCACATTTGTAAATGAGGGTCCAATTGTATTATCTGTCCATAATGAAATAAAAACACTTTCTTTTCCAAAGTTCTTTGTTTTATATCTATTTATTGAAAATCTGTTGAATAAAAGTGTGAATAACAAGCAATACATCTGAAACCTTAAAAAGGCAGAATTACACATTGTAATTATATTGGGCTGTATGCAGAGCGTTACTTGTTGCAAGGTAGATTGCGTATACGCGGTCTTGAAGGCCGTGTATACGCAATCTACGTTGCAACAAGTAATGTAGATTGTTACAGAATTACTGCACGTGTGCAGTAGAACATATCGGAAAACGCTGCATACGGCCCATTAAGTCTATTGCATGTCTTGATTGAGGGAAGCAGGTTACTACTACATTATGGGAACCAAGAAGTTTGTAGACAAAGGAGATAGAGAATGGGACAGGCATCAAGCAAACAGCCACACTTAAGAGCGGAATTCTTGTGTGTCCTTAAAGGTAAAGAGTACTGGGTTGCTGTGTAATGTATGTCTTTACCTTCCAATGACATAAATCAGTGGTTACACACTTATTGCTATGTTACACAGACTATATGGACAAAAGTATTCGGACACTTGAATAATACACCAACAGTGACTAATGAAATTGTATTCAAATACATATACTTTAATATGGAGTTGTGTCCCTTTTGCAGCTATAACAGCTTCAACTTTTCTTGGAAGGCTTTCCACAAGATTTTAGAGTGCTTTTTTGGAAATTTGTGTCCTTGCACTCTGTAGAGCATTATAAGGTCAGGCACTAATGTTGGACGAGAAGGCCTGGCTTCAATCTCCATTCCAGTGTACCCCAAAGGTGCTTGTTAGGGTTGAGGTCAGGGTTCTGTGAGCCAGAGCG
>WWET01000247.1:459957-501026 GCA_011038615.1 Limnodynastes dumerilii | reverse complement strand
AGAGTGAGTGGCGCAGACACACTATGCTGGGGAAGACTGAGTGGGGCTGACACACTATGCTGGGGAATACTGAGTGGGGCTGACACACTATGCTGGGGAACACTGAGTGGGGCTGACACAATATGCTTTATGTTTATGTTTATCAATATGAATATGTTTATGAAAATATGTTTATGAATTCATATCCAGAGCACACCGCTTAGAAGGAACAGTGATCATTATTGACGTTAATATGAGTATATATAATGACAAATTTGCCATGTTCAGTTTAATTGTGTTGCTGATGAAGTTTAGCTCCTACAACAGAATGATTTGGTTAATGGGACCCTTTGTCTCTGTCACAGATCTCATTCGTGGCCTCTGCTTACATTATCCGTGAGCTCTTCCATTTTAACTTCTAGCCTTATATTGTGCATTTGTATTTCAAATTGTTTAAACATTTAAGCCATGTGACTTGTGACCCTCAATACATTTAATGAAGTAAAGGGCCTGTAAAGTTAGGCTACACATCTTATGCGTTAGCTACAGTTTTATGTAAGGAAAATGCACCAAAAAGGACTTTACCATAAAATTTCTCGGGGGGCCCATTGGAAAGTTGGTCCCCCTATGCCTCATCGAGGCATATACAATCGAAATCCCAGCCAGTTTCAAACTAGGGCCTTTCTAAGCGGGGATCCACACCCATTAAAATAGCAAGTTAAGTGCATTTTTATATTTTTGATTTCCTCATAATACAAATAATGATCATTTTCTTTTAAAATACATAAGGGCCTACATTTTTTGCCATGTGGCTGTAGTTTCCAGTATATACCATTATAATAAATAATTAGTCTTTAAATCAAGGTACAATTGTTAATTGTATTATGTAAATTACAGTAATATATATGGAATCTCAGTTGCTGCTTAGTAGTCTTTCAATATGCTAATCAGATCTAGTAACTTGGCTGTAATGCAGCTCTGCATAGTAATAGTAGCTGCTCAATTCACTATGAATGTATTTCAGATTTTATTGCTAGCAATCTATTTGGCTGGTTGAAGGTTGGTGGTGGCCTCAAGCATTTTTGTAACCCTCAGCAATTGTGATCTGAAAGCATGGAGAAAAGCACGCTGGGCTATCAGGGTTATATAGATCTTTTCTTTTCCTGTGTCCTATGTGACATAAGCTGGCACTGCTTCACAAAACACATTGTACTGTCCCCGTCTGGCTGTATCTGTTTTACACACAGAGCTGGGAGTCAACTGATGACCACACAAACATTTACTTAGGAAACATTAAAACATAACTAACATTAAATACATGTTTGCAATACTGGCATAAGCATGCACACCCATAACAGCAGAGCTTTAACTATTTCATTGCTAAAATGATGAGTGATTCTTGTCTAACAGCCTGGAAATCCTACCTACCTCTTTGTCTCGCAAAGGTTTATGCAGAAATTGTATAATGCTGTACCTTCCTCCAAATTGGACTTATTCCCCCTCCCCCCTCAAAAAACAATAATAATTCTATGCTTTTCACAGTGCTCATTTATTTATTAACACGTCTTTTTATAGCATCTTATTCTGTAGCACTTTACAATGTTTTAAACAATCATTCAGTCCCTGTCCCATTGGAGCTTACAGTCTAAATTCAACATTATTGAAACCACAATGCTGTTAAAAAAGGCCTCCCTGTGTCATAAAAACAGAAAACATTTGTAACCATAATACAAAAGAAGCACAGCCTTGTGAGAACTTACTATTATCCAGTTTGTGTGTGTGAAAAGTATATATCCATCCAATCTCTCCTTGTGTGCATCCAGCATTCCAATACATCCCTTTTATGTGTCTCCAGCTCCCCAGTATTTCCCATTCATGTCTCTCCACCTTCCCTATACTCCCTATTCATATGTTGTCTGCCTCCCTATAGTTCCAATTCATGTGTCTCCAGCTCCCAGTGTTCCCCATCATGTTTCTCCAGCTCACAGAGTATTCCTTATAATGTTTCTCCAGCTAGCTAGTATTCCCCATCATGTCTCTCCTGTCTCCCTATATTTCCCATTTAAGTCTCTCCATCTCCCATTATTCCCCATCATGTTTCTCCAGCTCAAAGAGTATTCCCCATCATGTTTCCTCAGCTAGTTAGTATTCCCCATTATGGGCCTGCATTCACACTACCGGAAGTATTGCATATCTGTCCGGAGTTTACCAATATTTGATACTACACATGCGTAGTATCTTTTTTACGTAATCTACATATCTTTTTGTTACATAGATTGCGTATATGAGGTATTTAAGACGTATCTACTTAACAAAAAGATACTACGCATGCGCAGTATCAAATATCGGGAAACTCCGGACATATATGCAATACTCAGAACAAAACACACACAGGACAAAAAGAACCGTTATAAAGGGTGCACATAATCTTGTGGAAAAAACCACCACTGCACAGCAAAATATGAGGCAGCTACAATTGTTGCAATTTCAACACATACTCTGTTTATTCAATACAAGAAGATAAATTGTTGCATAAAAAAATTATGTAGCTACATTTAAAAAGCACACTGGGAGCATGAGTTCCACAATATCACTGTAAAGTCAGACACCACATGTATTGTCACTATTCCAGTACAATATAGGAGATAGGCAAATGAAGAATTAAATATGAGTTCAAAGTTCAATATTGCACATGTCGGTCATAAGTTTACCCTACTCTGGAACAAAAAGAAAACAGGAAATGAAAGACGAAAAAGCCACCTCACGATGGTGCTTCACCCAAACGGGCGGCTGACTGACCCTGCAGACCGACAATAGAACCAGTCAGACAGTCATACAGATATCTTGTAGAAGTCTTGCAGCAAACGTCTGTGGTGTATTCGGATCGGGAACTCAGCGTACCCACGTGGCTGAACCACCTACGCGCGTTTCGCTATAGCGCTTCTTCCGGGTGTGATCAGCTGTTCTCCATGGTCGAGAATTTAAAGGGCAGGACACGTCAATCAAAGGTCCATCGTAATCAGATGTAGATGTGAGGAATTCAGGACTTGTATAAAGTTACTAGCGTACACTGCTAGTCCATCATCAACTATAAAAGGAAAAAAATAGTAATGATAAAAGGTATCAATGATCGGAAAGCATGAAATGACATCCTAATTACCACATAGGGAAACTTCTCATAATAAATCTGCAAGTATCAGCATACAAGGACATAAAAATAAAAAATTAGTTTTATAAAGTAGATAGAGGCCAAGGACAAAATTAATCATGAACCAGGGGATGTAAAAATAATCTTATTAACAGTTACCATTGAATAGTCACAAATTTCGCCATCAATAGTACACCCTCAAGATGCACCTATCAAAGTGTATTCTCTGCCAAAATGATGTTATTATTACAAGTTGAATCAACTGGACATTAGAGATAAGGAATATAGTCATTCTTCTCATTTAGTCCAAACGGTACCAGAGAATTCATTAGGTAGATGCATCTTGTCTCCTTTTGTTTCAATAATTTAACAAAATCACCTCCCCGAATATCATGGGATACTTTAAGCATCCCAAAGGCCTTAAAGTGTGTCAATGACCCATCGTGCATTTTTAAAAAATGTCTCGCAATACTCGTTAGAGGTTTCATCCTAAGTTGATCTTTTCTAGCATTGAGTATATTGCGTGAATGTTCGTATAGACGTATGCGCAGTGTTCTCTTAGTCATGCCAATATAGGTCTTATTGCAGGAACAAACTATGCAATAAATAATGCCACGAGGAACAATTGATAAAGTCACCAATGTTATGAATGTCCCCAAACCTATCAACAAAACTTTTTGTGGTACGCATAAATTTGCATTGGGTACAGTGTCCACATGGGAATGAACCATGTGTAAATCGTGGCTTATCTACAATGGGACTAAAATGACTATGTACCAAAAACTGTTTTAGATTCTTAGCCCGTCTCCAAGTTGTGTCCACATTTGACCCCAGATATTTAGAGATGTCTGTGTCTGTATGGAGAACTCCAACATGTTTATTAAGAATCTTTTGTATACACTGCCATTGGTTGCAAAATGTAGTTATAAATCTGATTTTGCTAGAACTGTCCATAAAAGATACCATTAAACAGAAAATAATTATGAGTGAGTACATAGAGCAAAAGCTCCAATAAAAACTCATAGTACTCAGTTAGGCCCTCCTTAGTCAGGAAAGACCTCACAGCTTGCAAGCCTAGATCGTGATGAATCGAGGTATATAACGATTCAACATCGCAACACACGAGTAACATACTAGCTGATATTGATACATTCTCAATCTTGGACAAAACGTCCAAAGTGTCACGAACATAAGAGGGCAGGGTAAGGACAAATTTGCGTAAATGAAAATCAAGAAAACGACTGGCCTGTTCAGTTAGACACAAATTGCCAGATACAATAGGACGACCAGGGGGTACCCGGTCGTCTTTATGTACCTTTGGCAGAAAGTACAGCGTAGCAACTCTTGGGTTCTCAACCCATAAATATTTCAAATCAGAACTAGAAATAATACCTCTTTGGTGATATTGTTGAATCAAATTCTGGTAAGAAAGCAAAAAGGTGTTAGTGGGATTAAAAACTACCGGTTTGTAGCAAACAAGATTAGAAAGTTGCCTTCTCGCTTCTGCGAGATACATCTCAGTCCCCCAGATAACAATATTTCCACCTTTATCTGAGGGCTTAAATGCTACATCCCACTTCTGCATCTCTAATAATGCCACAGATTCCTTCTGAGTAAAGTTGTTAACATTTCCCACCATATGAGAAGTTTTATACAAGGTATCTAAATTATGAGAGACAAGGTCATAGAAAATCTTTACCTGAGGGCAGATAGAAATATCAGGACTGAAGGTGGACTTAGGTTTCAAGATCACTGATTTATCAGGAGACGTATTCTCCTCCTGTAATGAAATGAGAGATTCCAGAGCCAACAATTCCTCCTCCGAGGTAAACAGAATCCTCTCCTCTTCAGTAAGGACATCACCAACTAAGAGGTCATCACTACCTTCTTTTTTAGAAAAAAACTTTTACAATAACAATTTCCTCATAAACAAATTAAGATCAACATCAAGTTGAAAACGATCTAAGTCGCTACTCAGAGAAAAACTTAAGCCTTTATTCAAAACAGATACATGATCCTCATTAAGTCTATATGAAGACAAATTGATGATCCTGAAATTCTCATTGGGGTCTATTTCCTTGATCTTAGATTCCACATTCCTCCATTCCCTCTCCCTCATCCCCTGTTTGATTGTTTTTTTCTTATTGTCCCTCCCACCTCTCCTCGTTGGCTTACATGATCGTTTGGTCCCATTCCTTTGCCCAAAAAAGTGCGACCATCCCTGTCAGCACAATCGTTGTCAGAGGATTCGCATTCAGAGGCAGACGGATTGTAATTAGATACTTTGTGCCATTTTCGAAATCTAATCTGACGCCAATCAAAAATAGTATTATTGTCAAAATCTTTCTTATCCCGTGCAAATTTACCCTTCTTTTTATTTTTTAGGAAATTTTCAAATTTTTCAATACCCTTTTTATATTCATCATATTGTTCCATAAATTTAGCCTCAGTACTAAAGGGTTCTAGTTTTTCACTCACAGAACTGATGTCTTTCTGTATTTTTTCTAAGTCAATTTTATCATGCTCAATTAAAACTTTCATAAGCTCAACTGAGCATTTCAATAATGCAGCCTCCCACTGCTTAGTCAAATCATCATTTGCCAGATCAAAAGAGGGAAACAATTTGGGTCTCAAACCCCTTGGTGTAATACCATTTGAAAGATAGTTCTTAGACATCATAACATTTAAGTAACACTTTGTTTCCTTTATTAATAAATCCTTCAAAAAAATCAAATCATCATGCCAATCAGGACTAGAGGCATCTGGTGATTGCTCAAACAGATCCCCAACCTCCTCCTGCATACGTGATTGTCGTGCCCTCAGTTCACTTGTTAAACTAAACGACATATGCAATACGTCCGGTAGTGTGAATCTGGCCCTATGTCTCTCCCGCCTCCCTATATTTCTCATACATGTCTTTCCAGCCTCTTATTATTTCCCATTGATGTATCTCCAGCCTCCCTATATTTCCCATTGATGTATCTCCAGCCTCCCTATATTTCCCATTGATGTCTCTCCAGCCTCCCTATATTTTTCATTGATATCTCTCCAGCCTACCTATATTTCCCATTGATGTCTGTAAGGAAAACACTCACCAAGGCGCAGAGTCTAACCAGAGGCCAGGTGTTCACTGGAGGGGACAGGCTTGGCTGCAGGAAAAAGGCAGGTTGTGGCCCCCGATGGTGAGACCCCGGAACTGACACCAGAGGTAAGGCTAGTTAGACCCACACCGGTGGAGAAATACAGGGAACACCTAACGAACAGTGCAGACAAACGGACAGACAGAAGCAACTTAGGCAAACATGAAGGAACCCACACAGCAAGGAAGGAGAGCGCAAACAACCAGGAAGGATAAACTAGGAACAAGGGAAAGGAAGGGAAAACAGAGGTAAACAATGAGGGATGACCAGGGAAGTAATCAAGCAGCAAGCACACAGAAAAGCTAGGAGAGCAAAGATAGAGAGAGAGGGAGAGAGGAGCAAAGAGAAAGCAAAGGGTTAATGGCACAAGGCAGAATCAAAGGCTAGGAACTTGGCACAGAAAACTGGCTCAAGGAGCTGGGGCTAGAAAACGAGCGAGGGGGAAAGGGAAGCGCTGGCTATTTACAGGAGGCCTGGCCAATCAGGGCAAGAGGACTGGACCAGCCCCCTGCAATGATAGGCGGTTATCCCGCCAGAGCAATCAGCCGGGAAACCACACAGAGGAGAAGGCACCCTGGCTGTCCATAAGCCATGACATGTGACTGCTGCCACCAATGAGCGTGAGGATCCCAGTTGTAAGGTGAGTGCTGGGATCACTTGCTCTCGTAACAATGTCTCTCCAGCTTCCTATTATTTCTCATTCATGTATCTACAGCCTCTTATTACATCCCATTTATATCTCTCCAGCTTGAGCATCCTAGTACTTCCCCATTGATGTCTCTCCAGCCTCCTAGTGTTGTCCATTGATGTGCTTTACTAAACTTGTTCTCCCTTCCTCCGCAGTGAACGCTCTCTCTCTCTCCCTCCTAGTTATGCTGGTGTCACAAGAAAGGGGCATCATTTGCACACAGGAAGTTCCTGCTATCAGCTGCTGGGCAGAACACAGAGCAGTTGAAAGTGGGTTTGATACTAGCTGCTCTGTATAACTGCAGTGGTGGCTGATAGCAGGGACCTCCTGTCAGCTGTGCACTGGAGCAGGGAGCAGGGAGATAAGCACCAAGGACTGCATTGCCCTGGCCCTGCATGCAATAGAGACTGTATACTAGTCTTTGCTGTAAAATACACACTTTAACCTAATAACCACCACACAATACACAATGCATTTTCCTAGAACATAATAAAGGAAAAAATAAAGAGCTTTATTTATTATTTTAGATATACTTTATATTAAAGCTATTTATTCCTCCTTAGTTGTGTCCATATTATCTGACATAACAGGCATTTATATTTACCCCATGATAGGCCTTTACAAGGCATAGAGTCCTGTCATTGGGGAGTAATTTGAGCCCAATTAAGAGGAAATAGAGCTTTATTATGGGGCTATAATTAAAATTGGGGCTTGAAGTTAGGGGGTATATATGCCATACCATAATTTTTCTCATTTATTTAACTGAAAAGCTATAAATCTCCATTCACCTCTATTATTTCAATAATTTCATACCACTACTTATAAATTTCCACTTCGACCACTGGTTAAAATGTCCCATAATAAAGCTCTTTATTCCACAGTTGTGCTTAAGTTATTTCCTAATGTTCCCCTGCTGTTAGGGGGCTAAGGGGTGTTTGGCTGTAGATATGCTCTCCCTGCTTTGATGCACTGGCCACCGCTTTCTGACAATGCTTGTCATAGTGTATGACTGCAGGGACAGTGTCTGTAAAGGTTGTGTATATAACCTCTATGTCTGTAACCTGTAATTTTGTGTCCTTTTCAAGCTGGATGGACTCCAAATGATGTCACAGATAGTCCGTGGCACAGGGCCACACCCCAAGCTGTTGTATTCTGAAGGCATTATCACGTTTGAAGTAGAGTGACTGTACTCTGGATAGGGATAAAGGGATCATTTGGATGATAAAATAAACAATAGCATGGATGCCAATGTTGATTTATTGCTGCAACCATGTGTGTTCTGGAAGATTTCAGTAGTAGGCTTTTTTGAGAATGTTCTAAAGGATACACTAAAATTATGGTTTCTTGTGGAGACCAGGTTAAGTGGATTTGTTTCTAAATCAATGTCTTTTAGCTCTTAATATTTTAACTTATAATTTTTTTTTTTTATAGACTGTTCGTATTGTTATTATATCCAGCTTGAAGATTACTGATATTGTTCAGTGGCTTAATTAGAATAAGTTTTTCCTATATTGCTTTAGCCACATGCAATGATTTCAGTTGATTTTTACTAGTAGCTCTTCATAATAATCACAAAATTGCCTATATAGATAAACTCACAATACCAAACTTCTGCCCACTATATCCAAATTTGGATGTTGGTGTCTTGGGCATGTTTCTTTCTTTATGGTCATGCAGTGCCATAACTAGGGGTGTGTAACAGGGGTGGAAGCCCAGGGCACCAGGCTCAATTGGGGCACCAGTAAGTTAATATTTAATGTTGGTTTGGAATTCTGGGTTGGGGCACCGTTTTTCCATTTTGCCCCTGGCGCTAAAATTTCTTGTTACGGCTCTGAGGTCATGTGAACTGTTATCAAACCAAATGTCCTATAGAGTGTAAGCTTGTGAGCAGGGCCCTCTTACCCACCTAGTCTGTGTTACTAACCAATCTTGTTTAAACTGATTGTTAAAATTGTAAAGCGTTATATAATCTGCTGGCGCTATATAATAACCTGTTCTTACTAATAATAATAATAATAATAATAATAGAAATGAGGAAGGTTGGTAAGTGTTCACAAGGAGAGAAAAAAAAGGTTTGCTCTAGTAAAAAGTACTTGGGCCTTTCTTAAATGATGAAAGATAGTATGGAGAGGGCACAGCTGGCTGTGGTCCAATCAACATCCCAGAATAGCATCAATGTAGACTGGGCAAATAGATTGTGTAGATGTCTTCTTATTATATCCTCCTCGTCTGCATTCACAGCATTGGCATCTGCTGAAGCTGCATAAACAGCCTGTAAGGGACAGGGGCACAAGAAGCATGATAAAATGTTATATTCACAATGTTATTTTTATTCAGCAACATGAGATGTTTATGGGGTTTTATTAACATTGGTGCTGCTGATAAAGCATTAGTATTTTTATTCTATTTCTAATAATGAAGATATGGATTCTTTGCAAGGAATTAGAAAGTCAATGGGGCATAAATATTTGCTTTGCATGGTAAGAGGTAACTCCAGAAATACTGTATTGCATTAGAGAACAAACCTTATGGTTGGCAATAGTTGTCTCAAAACATATAAGGTGGAATGGGGTTGGGTGGGGACAACTATAGGATTTTTTGGGGTGGGAAGATTTTTCTTTTAATAATAATGTGAGATATTTGATTGGTTTTCAGCTTCATAAACTGGAGATACAGTTTGAGGTTGGTTACTAAAGTGTTGATATATAATGATATGCTTTGCTACTGCTTGTTGCTATTTGCTTGGTTGCTATAATAACAGTCTATTTTTGTCCTTCAGTCAGCAGCAGGTCAGTTCCTCAGAAAGGCTGGTAGCCTGAAATACTGGGCTGGCAGGTGTATGTCAGGGCAGCCAGAAATCTGGGATCACTCCCACCTTCCAGTCTCCATGCTGCTGTGCTCATATCACTAAAATAAGATAGCAGATAATCTCTTCCTAGCAACATAGCAGCTGTTGCACAGGCAGAAAACGAGATATTGAGTTTCTCAGCTCGAGTTTTCAAGGGATATTTGTTTTATTTTAAAGCAGCATTGTTATTTTAAAACTGCACAAACCACTACTTACCTGTAGGAAGACACATGTCAAAGGGGAGGTTTATAATTCAGTTGTGAGTGATGATTTTGGATTGCACAATTCACCTCACGTGCCATAGTGGTGAAAGGAGAAGTCTTCTGCTGTTCACATCCTGGCTAGAATCAATGCACTTTTCACTGGTTTTACATCTTATTGACCATAGGTTAGCTTTGCTGCAGGATTTTTTTATTTATCTACTTTCAGTAATTTACAGTTCATTTCTGTTGTGGTGTGATCAGGGCCAGTGCTAGGTCTGGGGGCATCCTAACCAATATTTGGCCTGTCTCTTCTCTCCCGCCCGCCCGCTGTGTCAGTCACAGTCATTTGCTGCTCCCTCTTACCTGGCTTCAGACAGACAGACCTCTAAGCCTGCATCTGGACACAGCTCCTCTGGGTGGGGCTTCACCACTGCACCCCCAGAAGTCCAGCCCCTCCCCCAGGCCAAAGAGCACCTAGTGGTAGCGCCGGCCCTGGGTTTGATTGTGATTGCCATGGCAACCACAGTCAGATACCATAAGATTAAATTAACAGAAGGATAGAGAAAAAGCAATGGAGGTAGATCAGCTGCTGGTAAACAACGCATACACATGTGCTGTTTGGCCGCAGCTGATTAATTGTTTATAAACAGCTAGTCAGCTGCTATGGCTGATTATAAATAACTAATCAGTCGCAGCATCTGCTGGTTAGTTTTTTTTTTATAAGCAGCGCTCAGCACTGAGTGCTGCTAATAAACATCTTCAGCTGACAGCCGCCAGCTTCATTTACAGACCCATGGCCAGAGAAAATCAGAATAGGGGCTCATGCGCTCAAACAAATGTCTAGGGTGTCTAAAGTATCTAGATAGTTGGTAGTAGTGTAGTCTACTCCTGGGTGGATGTGCTAGATGTTGCCTGTAGGGCTATATAAGTTCCAGTCACATAGGATGGTCTTTGTCAGTACTGTAGGTCTTGTAATGTAGTGTGTCAGACCTGTGCTCTTCTGTGTTTTGTGGACCTTGGTAGCATGCGTCGTGATCTCTGTCTTTCTGAAGTGCCATAGGGCCTGATCCAGACCTACGCCTGCGAGCGTAGCGTATGATCGCCCGGGCGTATAAACTTTCACGCCCATGACACTCCCATTGATTGTACCTACTTATGGCGGCTGAACCCTACCCTAACTTTTTTCAGTGTCCGTACGAATTTTCGGACAGGTACGCTGGTCGTACGGGGCTTAGCACGCCCATACTGTACAATTTAAATGGCTATCCCCGCCTCTGTGTAGTAACTCGAGCGTCCCTTGTGCGAAAAATACGCTAAAAATACGCTTGCTGTACGCTCATGTCCTTCGGACGACCGGAAGTTGTCATACTGCACATCTGCAGTGCGTTTTTTCTCCCGGTTTTACGCTCCCGACCAGCGTAAAGTCGGGCGTAGGTCTGGATCAGGCCCAATAGAGTGGATTAGTGGACACGCTGTGGGCTGGATGTTTCTACTGCTAAAAAAACGCGGATTAGGAGAAGCTGGCCGAAGACTTTCCCTTTCCTAGGTGCTGGGTACTTGCCACCTGATCCTCCTCGTGTCACCGCTGGCTGGTCCGTGACGTCACAGAGTCTCCTGCACATTACAAGAGAGGAGCAGAATGAGTGTACACTATTTAGTGAATCCTTGATTACCGCAGGTCTTCACTATTGTTCCATTTGTATCTCTCTCTCTCCTCCTCACCATCTGGTCCTGCCTGATTGCTGGAATTATCACATCTATATTGACTGTTTACTGACAAAGACCATCCTGTGTGACTGTAACTTATATAGCCCTACAGGAAACATCTAGCACATCCACCCAGGAGTAGACTACACTACTACCACTATCTAGCTACTTTAGACACCCTACACATTTGTTTGAGCGCATGGGCCCCTAGTGAAAATTAGTGGGTCATTAGTGGGCAACTGCAGCTCACAATTCTGCACCACCACACTCTCCCGCCCCCCCTCCCCTAATACAATTACCACCTATGTGCTCTTGAGCGCTATCTATCTATTCATTCATACAGATCCATGGCCACCTGCAGCAGAATATAAGTTGTGTGCTGCAGCTCTGTAAACAATGCATCCAGAAAGTAGCAGCGGTGGGGGTAGGATAGAGCCGCTATCTGTAAATATGGATAGCGGTTCTTGCCAACCCCCACCGCTACCACAACCCAGCAGCATTACATACAGAACACTGCAGGATGCTAATAACATACTGTAGCAGACAGCCGCACCTCTGTTAACCAAGATGATGGGGCCTCCTTAGGGTGTGGGCCCCAGTTTGAACACACTAATTACACACAAATTACTTTTGTTTGTAGTAATAATTGCTCTTCTTAGATTGTCAAACATTGTTTTGTTTTGGAGTGTCTTTTTTTTTACACTTTCTTCTCTTTCATAAAAGTAGATGTTGAAGAAGTACTATGAATGCCAGCATAGCCTCAGAGCCCCACTGTCTCACAGTTAGAAAATCTAGATAAGGAATAAGCCAGTAGAGACAGTAGGAGAAAATAAAGAGTGTGTGAACTATCAGGAAAAGGTTTGACAGTCATCCAAGAGAGGGGAGTCATTATTGTATAGGAACCATGGGGCCCAGATCTGGACAAACTTATGGGAGGGACTTGCCATGACAGCTGTACTCCAAATTTTGTTATAAACCTGTTGAAGTAAAGGAGCCTTGAGTCACTTACAATGGTTCACTATGAGGCATCTGGCAGCATCCAGGATTTCTCCAAAGTGTTGTCCAGCCCCTCAGTTGGGAAGTTTAAGAGAAATTAATATGGGTTCTTACAAATAGGGAACACGATGATGTTAGAAAGATCCTTGTTCTCTGCTTCTCCTCCATTATAGAAACAAAACGGAACCTCAGAATTTGCATAGTTTAGTGGAAGTCTAATAGATTTTTCAGGGATTAACCTTAGTGATGACAGTGGATCAGGAGCACCTCTCCTCAGTGTTTCTCCATGTATTCGCATTTGTTGGGGTATCCAAATCCTGCTCCCTTATAGACTCATGTTTCAGATCAGGTTGTCAGGAAGGGTTGAATAGGTAGAAGAAATCATACCCTTTGATAGGGGGTTGTGGACACAGAGAGATTTAAGGTAGTTCAATGGGCAAAACATGCTAGTGGTTGGGATTGAGGAAATATAATGTTGTGGCTAGAGGTACTTAAAAAGGCTTAACATAAAGAGGCAAAACTTTACAATCTTCTCGTTGGTTGGAGGCATCTTGAAAGTGATGGGTTAACAGAAATTGCAAATAGTGCAATCTTTTCTAAACATTAAGGGCAGACTTTTGGGACACTGGAGGAAATTTAAATGTGAATGGTAGCATTGGCCATGAGTCAGGATTATTTCCTATAGATTTAGACAAGTCATGTTGTTGTTCATTGTTTCGGTGGATGGATTATGATCACAAGGTTTCAGTTTTGCCTTTGCATTTAAGCCAGTTTCACTGTGATCAAACAATCACAAACCACTTCACATTCCGGTGACGTGCCATTCAGCTTAGTACTGCTGAGAATATCCGCAGCTGGACTATATTCTACTGCTATAACCTACATCTTCCTCTTGTGTGGTAGAAGCTGGACTAACCACATTCTTGATGTCTAACAAAATTCTTAAGCCTTGTATATTGCACCGGTTCTGCATGAAACATCACTGCATGTAAGATAACTTATTCACATGTTCAAATGTATCTTACTGAACAAAAGGGAAATAGTTACAAAACCAAAATGCGGAAATGGTATTCCTTTTGCTCAGTTGTTTAAGTAACTGAACTGTCTGGACAGTTGTTGTGTTCTAGTAGTCAATAATTATTCTCTATCAGGAAGTGCCAGATCATCATGGGTTGTACCCACTGCAGCCCTTTTTATAAACACTATAAACGTGACTTGTGGCTTCTGCATCTTTACATATAATTATGGGAATCGAGAAACCGGTTTCTTGGCAAAGGTAGAATGAATATTAGAAATAAGGAGTTATTTATAGAAGCTCAAAAGTCTGGGCTCAGAGTAAGTTTTATAGACCACTACAAGGGGAACAGTTGCTTCTTTTTCTGATTAAGGAGTTGGATGTTACTTTGTGAAGTGTTGTAGATAGTGCAGTATAGAATTTATTCCCTATTTAGCAGATCATTTCTCTTGCACCAGTGACAAGAGAAATCACAATCTTCCATTGCTTTCATTATTGAATGATTAGATTGACTAGAGATTATTTGAGATAAAATGGAAGCAAATTATACATTTGGGTCATACCCTACTTTGTGTAGTGCACCCTGTGAGAAATCCCTCTGGGTATGTCCAAAAAGCAAATTAGCAAACAGTGGCCAAACAAGCAAGTGGTAGGAACATAATCCAAATTTTGTCCCTCCCCTATTAGCATAATGAGTGAAGGTCTATTAAAAAGATGATATTGGTTAGGGCCTGTTTGCACAGCTGTGGGCCTGGTGCCATGTGTACAGTGTGTACTACTTCAACCATACAGTAAAGCTGGCCACACACTCAAGCGATTATCGCTCCCAGCATGCGGCTGCCGATAAACGGGACGATTTCCCCCTGGGGAAAGGTCCCGATATCGGCACCATACACTGCCACAGGCTGGGAACGATAATCTCTGCTTGAGAGCCTGCAACCAGCCTATCGGCTGGCTGCAGTCTCTCCTGATTGGCTGGGTCTCCTGTAAATCTTGACAGGAGACCCAGCTTTAACTGTGACAGGCTGCAAGCACTCTGTCCTCTCTCTCTCTGTCTGGCTATACAGCCTGTCAGCTTCTGCAGCGCTATACCCTCTCTCCCTGTCTGGCTATACAGCGCTGTGTATGGCCAGCTTAAGGGCTTGGTTAAGTACTTATGTACGACCTCCATTACACAGCAGCTCCATATCAGGTGGGGCTTGTGTATAAATGTTAAGGTAGGGTTCAGGACATGGTACTTCCATATGTGTGAGGGGGAATGCATTACCTTTGCATTTATGGAATATAGAATTGCACTTTATGTAACCTCAATCCCGCTGTGGAGACTTCCAAGCAATGGGCCAGATCCAGAACAACACTTGTGAGCGAATTTACGCGTGGCGGAGACGTAAAATCGCGTTTTGGTAAGTACTGTGCATGCGCACCATAGAAAATAACGTAGTGTAAATGTGAACGTATGGGCCATTCACGTATGTGTCACGTAAATTCTTACGTGTGGGCGTGCCAATTTTACGTGAGTCAAAAATACATCTAAAATACGCTATATAGGCGGGGGGTTTGTATTTAAAGTGTACAGGTATGGGCGTGCTTAGCTGCATAAATACATGTTGCACACCCGTACGTGAGTGGATGACATCGGTTACATGGGCAGTGCTTAGTGCAGCCCCCTCATATAGTTTTTGTCTTTAGTGCAGCCCTCTCATATAGTTTCAGTCCTTAGTGCAGCCCCCTCATATAGTTTCAGTCCTTAGTGCAGCCCCCTCATATAGTTTCAGTCCTTAGTGCAGTCCCCTCATATAGTTTCAGTCCTTAGTGCAGCCGGATAATGCAGAAACACGCATATACAACTGATAGAGTTTATATTTATTATATCAGCTGCAGGGCACATGATAACTCACTGATGATCACTTGGAATAAACAGGCACATATGCTACTGATCTTAAAATGGTGTATTACTATGGGTGTGCTCTATATTTTACATGGGGCGGGTTCTTTGACCCATTTGTGCAAACAGAAGTGTATAACATTCTGTGTTTATTAAAGTTGTAATACCAGGGTTCAGACTGACAACTCATCATGTAAAATATCTTCTTTACAAGAATAACATTGGCACCAACCACATGTATGATAGAAATCTGTTTTTATTGAAATGTAATTAATTATTTGCTGATTCCACGTATAATAAATGCTGTGATCCTGAAATGGTTCAGCCTGTAAAAGTTTAAACACAAAGGAACAGATTCTCCCCTGCAATTCATCATGGTTTTACCCAAGTAAAAATTTCCTCCTGATTCCCCCTTTTTTTCAAACTCTGGATCTGGACCTGGGCTCAAAGTGAGGGGGTATACGGGGGTATGCCGTACCGTCACTTCTCCCACTGATTGAAAAGCTGTAAATCTCCATTCACTTCTAATATTTCTTTATTTTCATACCACCACTTCTAAATTTCCACTTCGACCACTGATCTGGACCAAAGTAATACATCCATCACATGTATATAAGGTATACCCACTGAAAATAAATTACAGGAGTCTAGAAGATACTGGTTATACCACTTCAGATTAAATCATGATTGTAGAACAGTTGAAGCTTCAGGCTCTGGTAAATATTTGGTTAATACATATGGGTCCAGTTTTACTAAGCTGTGGGTTTTGAAAGAGTGGAGAGTTTGTCCATAGCAACCAATCAGATTCTAGATCTTATTTAACATGCTGATTGTCTAGAACGGGAGATCCAGACAGTGTTTTATCCGCAGGCCGGTCCCAACATCCATGCGAGCACTGTATTGGTGTACACCATCTGAGAGTATTCATTCCATACGAGATCGCTACTCCAGAATCTATCCCCTATACGGATTTGAGTGAGTACAAGCTGACAGAGACTGCCATTATACCATCTACATTTACAGCATAAGGGTCTGATCCAGACCTACGCCCGCAAGCGATCGTACACCGATCGTGAGCGTAAAAACGGGCAAAAAAATCGCACTGTGCATGTGCAGTATGACAACTTCCGGTCGTCCGAAGGACATGAGCGTACAGCGAGCGTATTTTCAGCGTTTTGTACGACGATAGTCTGGACGCTCGAGTTACTACACAGATGCGGGGATAGCCATTTAAATTGTACAGTATGGGCGAGCTAAGCCCAGTACGACCAGCGTATCGGTACGAAAATTTGCACGTACGCTGGAAAAACTTAGGGTAGCACGTCCGCCGGAAAATCTTAGGGTAGGGTTCAGCCGCCGTAAGTAGGTACAATCAATGGGAGTGTCATGGGCGTGAAAGTTTATACGCCCGGGCGAACATACGCTACGCTCGCGGGAGCTCGCAGTCGTAGGTCTGGATCAGGCCCTAAGAGAGAACTGAGTTTATGTGGAGTTTATACTATTGAATTTGCTACTCCATTTATAAATTATTAACGGCTGCAACTTGCTAATGTGCCATTAATTAATTGGAGGGGTTAAATATTGATCAGATCCACCGCAGATCCACATTGCTTATTGCTTTCACATGCTGGACTTATTTATCCAGCTCCATTTCCATCTGGGAAGCTACCCATAATCACCTGAAGTCATACTGGCTATATATTTTATATTTATAATAATGGTGGCCACTTAGCCAGGTCTTCTGGGTAACATATTTTGCTGGTATTTATGTTATACATTGGTATTGTATTGTGACCATTAACACCTGTGCAATCCTCATCCTTTTATTGTTACTTCACTGGTGCTATTTGCACTTTATTAACTATTTTATTATTTTGCATATAAACTATAAACTATTTTGATATTAATATTTAGCGGAGCCTGGATTTTCTTTCATTTTATTTAAGTATTGCATTCTAGAGAATGTCAACTAGAATCTGATTGGTTGCTATGGTCAAACTCTCCACTCTTTCAAAACCCACAGCTTAGTAAATCTGGACCATTATCTTTCAATCTCTCAAATCAACATAGCAAAAGGAGCCAATCCAGAGCTGCGCTGAAGCTGGCCATATACTGGAGCGATTATCGACCCAATCATCCAGTTATTGGGTGATTGGACAAATAATTGCTCTAGTTAGTGGACAAGATCAATTTTTAAAACGCCAGATAAACACACCAGAAACGCTCTGGTACAATTATTTGGTCTTTTGACATGTTTGATTTAAATCGGACACTAGCGCCAATAATCAGCTTTAAGTGCCTCCCTCTTCTGCTAGGATTATCAAGGGGAGGCAATTTTAATTGTGACAGCAGCATTAGAGTTGAGAGGTGAAGTTTCTTAGCTCAACTCTAATTTATAGATTAAACATAAAGCTATGCAGTATGTGAGTTCTGTCTGTAAAGCATAGTTGCCGACTCTCCCAGAATGTCCGGGAGACTCACGAAATTGGGGCAGTTCTCCCGGTATCCCGGGAGAGCCGGCAAATCTCCTGCAAGAGACTTGAGGCTTGTGGTTTCCATGAAACCACAGCCTCAAGTCCTGCCCCCTGTCTGGCAACACTAGTTTACTAGTGTTGCTAGGGACAGGGAGGGACTTGATGACGCAAATTGCGTCATCATGCCCCATCCCCATGAAACCACGAAAGGGGTAATTGATAGTCAAGGGGTGGGGATTAATGACATGATTTGCATAAATCGCTCCTTTAAGCCCCGCCCCCTGCATGTATGGCTTCCTCCGGGCTTTAAAAGTCAGCAACCCTGCTGTAAAGTATTTCCCTGCATGCAAAAAATTGAAAAAATAATGAGCTCTAATGACTCTAAAATGAGACACATGGAGTCACACATGCCTTTCTATATGGACTCCCACATGCCTTTCTATATGATGCCATGTATTAAATTATCATGATCATGTATTATGCGAGTTCTGTCTTTGCAAATGGTTTAGCTGAGCTGTACACTTGAAATTCTAGTAACACCCACTAAGGTTCTGATATCTTTATGGATGCAATAAAACTTTCCATTTTAGAAAAGCTACATTCAGTTCCTTCACCATTATTTCATATTCATTCATTAATTCATGCAACTAAAACCTCCTGTTTCTTGGTGGATTTATATCACTAATACATATGAATACTCTCCCAACCAGCATCCATGCAGGCTGAGCTGAATGATGTGACTTTTATATATCTATGTGCCACAGTTCAATTTGCTCATGCGTGAGTATACAATAAATTAAAAATAGGAAATCATTGGCATTGATTCCCTAACCGCACTCACATTTGTTAATGTTGTTTCTTAACCATTACTATACACATGGGAGTAGTCTCATTCCTGATTTGGTACCATAAACGCATGACACACCTCTGGACAGAAGAACTTCAAAATAATAATAATAATTTAATTGAGGCTTCTACTAGTAACAGTTTTCAAAGTTGTATTTTTATTTTGTAATCTTTTCATAATGCTTTGCTATAACCTTGAGTTTATATATGTATTAAAAGACACACAAAACATAGTGTCTGCTACTTGTAAAGCATGTTATGTTTTATGTACTTGCAGTACTGTATAATTAACAGAAGCTCATGAGCAGGTGTATTCCTAACGACACTGGAAAATCTGCATTGATACCAGTCTGATGGGAAACTGTAACCCCTCGGGTGGTGAGCAAGGTTTGCCGGAACATATTACACAGTTTTGCTCCTCTCAGTAATGTTTCATAAGAGGTATTGAGAAGACAGCTGGCAATGGCTGGCACAACAACGCTAAAAATATCACAATATTTATTTAGGCACTGATGCAGCAAAAAGCATAGGGTATCAACGTATGAGCTTAAAAAAGAGAGATCTTTCTTTTTTTTATCTACTGAGGCATTTATAGCAATCCGTTTAACACAAGAATATGATCATGGGATACATGGAATTATATGGAAAGACTTGTGTGAGTCCATGTGTCTCATTCAGAGCCATTTTACAAACCTATGTTACTACATTTAAGAAATTATAATGATTTATTGTATTCTTTTTCCCACAAGCTGTATTTTTTTTGCATGAAAATATATATTAAGAGTTGTTTTTAACATTATTCCCTCACATTTTCTCTGTAATTGGAATTGGATTATATACTAGGAAGCAGGTCTGCCATTTGTCATCATCTGACATGCACATTTATGTGTGCTACTTAGGGAACTATCTGGGTTAAGATATGATACTTCCTGTTTGACTATTAAGGTTCATTTGCCATGAACACTGTTTCCAAGGTAATATTCTGCTGATCTGGGAAGTGGCAGCTAAAAATTAACCTAGGACAATAAGAACAATAAGGCAAACATATCATAGAGCTTTTTTAAAAGGTGCCTGAGGAACATATTCATCATTAGTGTGTATGACAATTATTACTATGACAATAGGGACTTTTAGGTACTCCTTAATTTTGACTTCTGTAAGTTAAACCTCAGTACAATTAGTTTAATCGGTTAGTTTATTTCAGTAAAGTTAGTACTTTTAACCAGTAATCAGTAATGAAATGAATGTTTTGAAAATCTGCAAAGACTATTATCACTTTGTTACTTGTGTATTTGCCAATAATTATTGAGTCAGAGAGATGTAATGATTGGAGTTTCTCTGACAGCCAGTCAAAAAGCTAGCTGCACGGGCCTCCTTCTAAAAAGGAAAACCCATGCAACCAATCAGTGCTGAGATTGACAAAAGACCCAAACAGCCAGTAAGCTACAAGGGCCTCAATCTCAGAAGCATTTCCCTTTTCAGCCTGGATCACACTTCTCAACAAAATCTGTATGACTTGTTGTCACAAAAGTTAATATAAGTGCATTCCATAGTTTTTTATGTGCTAAATTCAAGCATTGTTTTAGAATTACTCTATCATGTAAGGATTTTGAGTGAGATTCAAGATTCCAAAATTACATCTATTAACAATACAGACATAGTAAAGTATTACAACACTTAAAATGTTAATGTATTTTTTTCTGCTGTGATTCGCCTCAGGAGCATCTTTTTTAAGTGGTGGACAGTAGTCAGCTAGCATATTTGGACTCCGCTTGCCCTGATACCACATTTCCATTATGGAAATTTCCTGGTGAAACCATTTACCGTGTTCCTCACTGACTTCCCCAAGATGGCTGGGAAGAAGTTCATGTGTAAGTCCAAGAAATGGACTTACAGAGACATGTTACATCCCATAGGGCTGGTGCATAACATTTAAGGTAAGATCCAGGTACGTCCTTAGATGTGAGGGGAGTGGTCCACAGAGCTGCTTGTTGCACAATCCTGATGACAAACACCTGCGGACTGTGTGTAGGGCAGTAAAATCTGAAGACCCTTGTGCTGCCAGACTCACTTGACACGTCCGCTGGGAGTGACCAATAAAAGTCTTCCAAAACACCCTATAAACAGGTCATATATCGCAATATCGGCTCTTCAAGATGGCATACCTTTAAAACTTTGGGTTAGATAAAGAATATATGACCATTCTTGAAACCAGCGTAGAGAATACATATATAATAACACATGACATGCACCGTGACAAAATCATTGTCTGTCTGTGTTATCCAACCCAGTAAGAAAGGAGAGTGGTGCGATATCAGGACTTCTACCTAGTGGAAAATCATCCCATTTATCAGGCCACCTCTTGCTGTGACTTATAGTATGTCTAGTGCATGACCAGCTTAAACTGGATGTATTTTGCAGCATACATGGGTCTCTCTCAAAGGGTAAAGAAATCTATTGTTGGCAACAACTTGGGCTTTAGGTGGTGATTAGACTTGTTATTGTAGTACCTTAAGTTATGTTATGATAAGTTATAAGTTATAAAACTATGCGATGCTAACAATGCACAGCAATGTAAGAATTACACTAAACTGTTTATAGTTCATTTTGCATCAGCCACCAATACACTCTACATTTAAAAAAATAAATTCAGGTGAACTTCCTGCACGTGTTATTCAGCTGCACTAAATAAACAGCTAAGTAGACATCAACATACATAGCTGTTGTTTACTTCAGTAATAAAAAAAATAGCCAAAACATAAAACGTTTCCTTACAAAATGAAAAATGACAAAGGACTTGGTGTTTACACTGAATCAAATTCTAAGTAATAAGAAAGATACAAACAATATAATAACAGAGCAGTTACCTAAGCACAATAGATTATTCTGTCCTGAATACAATTATTTCAAACTTTTACAGGAAAGGAATTTTATAAACAAGTAATTTATATCCTTTCTTGGATCTCTGATATAGCACAGACAATTGCACCTCTGTCCTAAAGAACATTTTTACTAGCCTTATATTTCCCTATTGGTGCAATATTTACCCTATTACTATGGAATAGGGCAAATGTTGATCCTAAATTTTTAGCTTTACTGATCATTTAAAACCCCTATTTAAAAAAAGTATATGAACCTCTAACATAATAAAATCTATGAAGTGGCTAACTTGATACATGTTTTCCAGGATAGGTATAGTCAATGAACTAGAAGAAAAAAGTGACTTAACTTTCAACTTTTAAAACAATTTCTCATCCTCTTGCTATGTCATTTCCTGTAATTAGAGCACAATGTTAATGATGGCCAATTACCACAAGTTTAGATTTTTTCAAATACACATGTATAGAAGACAAATGTAAGCAAACGCAAAAGTCCTTTGCAATCAAGGAAGTAACTCCCAATGTTGGATGTGAAACACAATTTGCATTGGATCCATAATAAAAAAAAATGGTCATAACACCGGACGCATGCATTCCGCACGTATGGAGGTCTGTAATTCCGTAAGAGGGAAGTGATGAGGGAAGTGAAAACACATGTCACTTCCCTCTCACGTACAATCTTTTTCAAAGATCCGTGACCATAAACCTACCAAAAACACAGTTCTGTACGGAGGAGTCTAGTGCCACCCACAGTGTCTCATTTAAATGGACCCTGCCCACTTTTTGTACTTCAGCCATGCGGAGTGCATGCACACCCCACTGAACGGATCAATCTTCTTGATAATATTTTAACCCAAGCCCTAACACTAAACAGGTTACTGCTTGCCGCTATGAAAGTCAGATTTTTTGAATCACAGACAGCAGACAGCTAATTGTCGGTTGTCTCTATTTAGAAAATCTGCCTAATTATAAAAATGTTTTATATTGAATGGGTAAGTAAGCCACCAGCAACCATTACCCATTCATTAGCTTTCCGACACCCGGCGCAGCACCCAATGGAAGACCTGCTGCAGACCCCCCTGCAGAACCCGACTGCACAGGTTAGTTTAGAAGGATAAAGCTTAGATTTTTAGGATTAGGCTGCATGGAGGGGATAAAAAACAGTATGGGAGTCTTAGAGTTAGGCTGTGGGGAGAGAATACAGCTTAGAAGGGAAGTCTAAGGGTCAGGCTGTGAGGTCAGGTGTTAGGCTGTGGAAAGGTAATCTCAGGGTCAGGCTGCAGGGAACCGAGTCTTAAGGTCAGGCTGCGGTGAGGGGATCCAGCATAGAAGGGGAAGATTAGGGGCGTGGCTTGGCTGTCCACGCGTTCAGACGCATCCAAGAGGGGCTCCGTGTTGTGGCCCATTTACTATTGATTTCTGGGGTATTATCCCCCTACTTTACTAACCTACCCACTTTGGTCCTGCTCCTTGCGATATCCGGAGCCTGCCTGTGTGTCCTGTGGTGGATTCGGCTGGACAGCGACGGCGCGGAGTCCTCCTGCGGCCTGCCATATAGGAGACCATCCAGCGATGCCTGTGGGCTGGCCCTGAGGTTGTCGGAGGTCAGTTGCGGACTGGAGGAGACTGCTGTTGCTCCCAGGATTTGCCTGCTACTGGAGCTTGGAAGCTGAACTGACACTGGCCTGACACTGTGGCGACGCGGATGCCGGCCACCATCTTGAAGAGCGGACCTCCGCCATCTTAGAGAGAGGTGCTTGTAACCTCTTGAGGGGTGAGACTCTTTCTAACTGCCTTCAAAGCCCTCCTAAATATACACCTGTCCCCAGGCACTGTATGTTTTTCAATTTTTTTCACCAGCTGAATGAATCCTTGCTGCAAGGAGCTGCTGTGAACCTTCTCTCCCCCTCCCCCATATTGCTTCCTGGCTTGCAATCCTACCAGGCTTCATATAATTCATTTCCTAACCCCTCTCCCAGCCATTTCTTTGAGCCCTGGTGAGCTGAGACACACTGCTTTTGAGGAGACTGTGATTTTTGCTGATTTGTCATCTCAAGCAACTTCTGTAAAGCTTCCTCTTAAGTCACCCCTTGAAATATTTCTCTACAGCGCTATTACAAAAATTTTATTATAACACACTGTGCTTTCAACTCAATCTCCAGCTTTTCAATAAGTTTTAAGCTGGCCATACACTAGAGCGATTATCGTCACAGTGTGAAATTTCTAATAATTCTGCCGATTTTTCCTCTAGCGGCAGGTAGCGACATCGGTGCACTACAGCTGAACAAACATAGTACATTTTAAACCATATAATAATACAGAAATGAACAAATGCCTTTAGAATACTAATATATACGTTGTCACATATCATAATTAGCTGCAATTAAAGTTGATTACAATGTCAGTAGTAGTAATAGTAATAATATGATCAACAACAATTAAATCATGGACTAAATAAATCTCATGGTCTTTTGGCATTGTAATCCTGTTATTTTGTTGCTTTATTTTTATTCCTATTTAGTGTTACGGTACCCCGGGATTACCTGGACGGAGGACCAGAGTGACCGTGAGTAGAGGGTATAGTACCCCGGGTTTACCCCGACCGGGGACCGAGGTGACCAAGGAGTAAGAAGAGAAGGATCGGGTAACTCACCGGTTTGTAGAGCCTGATGTCGGTCTGAGTGTTCGCTAGAGCCCCTGAAGGTAGGGATAGACTGGGGCTGGTAGGACTTCGTCAGGATTCGCACCTTTAGAGAAAACCCGGAGAGGAATAGAAAGAACAGATGGAAGAAAAACAGGACAAGCGTAAGTAAGAGGAGAAAGTGGGCGGAGACAGGTCAGAAGGGTATGACCTGTAGCGGACACCAACAAACAGAAAACAAAGACAAAAGACAGAAGAGGGGATGACGGGACAAACTAGACTGACTCAACTAACTGGGACAATCACACTCATACTCAAAGAAACGGCAACCCCGGAGGGGTTCACATATACAGGTATACAGGAGAGGTAAGGTGAGAGGGCAGGTGTAGAACACTAAGGTGGGAGAGAGGGCACACAGGGAAACAGCAGGGACAATGGAACTGGATAAATCAAGGCAAGGATTGGACACTCAGCAAACAGAGGCACAGAGCAAAATGCAAAGGCACAAGAGAGAGCAAGGGAGCAGGTCACAGGCTGTGAGACAGACGCTATAACCAGCGCTGTCTGAAAGACAGAGCTGGTCTGAAATAAAGGCTGCTGACCTCTGATTGGTCAGCAGCCTGCCCTGCCTCCAAACACAGGACGTTCCCTAGGAGACAGGGGAACGTCCCACAGAACGAAAGTGTGAAGCGCATTTACGGACTGCAGCGGCGTTCCACGTGGCCCAATGTTTACATGCCAGCCGGCATGACAGTGGGGACGGAGCATCGTGGGGAGCTGAGATAAGAGTCATGCCTGCCTGTCTGCACGACGGCGGCATGTAACAGTACCCCCCCCTTGATGAGGGGTTATGATACCCCAATGACCAGGCTTGTTAGGAAACTTCTTATGAAAGTTAGTCTTTCGGCATGAAGATTCCTAGCAGGAACCCACGATCTCTCCTCAGGTCCATAGCCTTTCCAATGGACCAGGTATTGAATTTGATTCTGGATCTTCCTGGAATCCAAAATATCTTTAACCTCAAATTCTTCTTGATTGTTTACCATGATGGGCTTTTTGATGGAGGCTAGAGGTTGAGAGAATTTTTCTGAAGTTTTAACTGGTTTTAATAATGAAGCATGGAAGGTGGGTGGAATCTTGAGGCTCCGAGGTAACGCCAGCCTGAAGGCGACAGGGTTGATCTTTTTTAAGATGGAGAAGGGACCAATGAACTTCAGACCTAGTTTCCTTGAGGGTTGTTTGAGCTTGATGTTTTTGGTGGAAAGCCAAACTTTTTGGCCCACCCTAAACCTGCATTTGGACCGATGTTGGTCAACTCTGACTTTAGTTTTAAAAGCTGACGCCTGTAGGCATTGGTTGACTCCTTTCCAGATGGTTTTCATCTTCCTGATAATGTCTCTGGTCTCAGGACTGGGAGTGGTGGAATAGGATACTAGAGAGTTAGCTCTAGGGTGAAAACCGTTGACACAGAAAAAAGGCGAGATAGAAGTTGAGGAGTGATAGGCATTGTTGTACGCAAATTCGGCCCAAGAAATATTTTCCGACCAGTTATCTTGATATTTGGATGTATAGCAGCGCAGGTACTGTTCTAATGATTGGTTCACCCTCTCAGTTTGGCCATTCGACTGGGGGTGATATCCGGAAGACAGGTTAATCTGGATTCCCAGGACCTTACAGAAGGCTCTCCAAAACGCTGCTATAAATTGTGAAACCCGGTCAGAGACAATCTCTATCGGAAGCCCGTGCAGTCTAAAGATGTGCTTGATAAAAAGGGTAGAGTTCGAGCTTTAGGAAGGCCATGTAACGGAACAAAATGGGCCATTTTGCTGAATCTATCCACCACTACCCAGACCGTGGTAAATCCTTGAGAGTCAGGGAGGTCAGTAATAAAGTCCATAGAGACATGTGACCACGGGTGACTGGGAACAGGAAGTGGTAACAGAGGACCAATGGGAGGAGATCGTGAGGTTTTGTTTTTTGCACAAAGGGTACAGGCGTTCACAAAGTCTTTGGTGTCTTGAGTCATGGATGGCCACCATACAGACCGGGACAACATCTTCAGAGTCTTTTGTACCCCAAAATGCCCAGCAGATCTACAAGCATGGTTCTCTTGAAGAACCCGTTTCCTCAGGTTAACAGGAATAAATAGACGATTCCTTAGACCCTGTTTAGGGGCTTGGTCCTGGGCAGAAAGGATATGAGCTTGTAGATCCTGGGTGAGTTCACAAAGGATGGAAGTGGGTGATATGATGGGCAAGGGAGGGTGAGAGGGTCCATGCTCCGGGAGAAATGAACGTGATAATGCGTTGGCTCTGTGGTTAAGGGATCCAGGTCTGTATGAGATGGTGAAGTTGAATCTTGTGAAGAATAGGGCCCAGCGGGCCTGGCGGGGATTTAGCCGTTTGGCGGACTTAATGTATGCAAGGTTTTTGTGGTCAGTGAGGACCATGATGACATGTTTTGAACCCTCAAGCCAGTGTCTCCATTCCTCAAATGCCATCTTGATGGCTAAAAGTTCTCGATTGCCAATGTCATAGTTTTTCTCTGCTTGAGAAAATTGTTTCGAAAAATAAGCACAAGGAAACTATTTAGCGCTTTGAGGATCTTTCTGGGAAAGAAGCGCCCCTGCCCCTACATCAGAAGCATCTACTTCGATGATGAATGGGAGTTCTGGGTTAGGATGCCTGAGGATGGGAGCTGTGGTGAAGGCTATTTTTAATGCTTGATAAGCCTCCAGAGCCTTCTTGGGCCAGTTAGCCGGATCTGCCCCTTTTGTGGTGAGGGCAGCGATGGGGGCCATGAGAATAGAGAATGAACAGACAAATGGCCTTTAAATCAGTGGGTTGTTCCCATTCGAGAATGGCCTTAACCTTGTCAGGGTCCATTGCAAATCCTTGGGGAGAGATTATGTAGCCTAGGAAGGTTACACTGGATACCTCAAAGTCACATTTCTCGGTCTTTGCGTACAACCTGAATTTACGTAGACGCTCAAGAACTTGTCTCACATGGCATCGGTGTTCCTTCAAGGAGGGAGAAAAAATGAGAATATCATCTAGATAAACCACCACAAATTTTCTCAGAAATTCTCGTAGGACATCGTTGTTAAAGTCCTGGAAGACGGCAGGCGCATTGCAAAGGCCGAAAGGCATCACCAAATGGTGATGGCCAGAGTGGGTGTTGAAGGCCGTCTTCCACCCATCTCCCTCCTTGATCCGTACCAGGTTGTACGCGCCATGAAGATCTATTTTCGTATAGACGACTGCATCCTTGAGTTGATTAAACAGGTCCGCGATTAATGGTAGCGGATAGGTGTTCTTAATGGTAATCTTGTTCAGGGCTCGGTAATCTATGCACGGCCTCAAGGATTCATCTTTTTTGGCTACAAAGAAAAAACCTGCACCCACCGGAGATTTGGAGGGTCGAATAAAACCTTTCTTGAGATCCTCTTGAATGTACTCCTCCATGGCAATAGATTCCGGTCGGGACAGGGAAAACAATCTTCCTTTGGGTAGCTTAGCGTCTGGAACTAGATCAATGGAACAGTCATAGGGTCTGTGGGGAGGCAGGATTTCTGAGGCCTGTTAAGACGTCAGCGAACTCCGCATATTGAGGAGGTAATCTTTCCAAGGTAACCTGGCCAGACGGATCGGAAAGGAGATACACGAGGAGTTGCATTTCTCGCTCCATTGCAGGATTCCCCCCTGTGCCCATTCTATATTGGGGTTGTGGAGTAACCAGGGATGGCCCAGGACAAGCTTGACGGCTGAACAATCGATGATGAGGAATTCCATAATCTCGGAATGACAGAGTCCAATAGACAATTGTACAGGAGCAGAAATATGACGAATAAGACCTCTGGCGAGGGGCCGAAAATCCAGGCCGACTGCAGAAGTCAGGGAAGTTAACTCCTTAATGGGAAGGCCTAAGGAGCGAGCAAGTTTGGCGTCGAGAAAATTTCCTGTGGCTCCACTGTCGATAAAGGCTGTGAGGTGCTCTTTATGTTCCCCAAAAGTTAGTTGGGCAGGAACTAATAGAGCATTTGCTGAGGAGACGAGATGCACTCCCAGCCGAACCTCGTAGCGGATATAACCTTTTCCCGACTGAAATTGTTTTTTAGAACAAGCATCGGCTCAATGGGCTTTCCCTCCACAATAAAGACACAGTCCCAGTCCGTCTTCGGGCTTTTTCTTCTATCGAAAGCCTGTAAGAACCGACCTGCATAGGTTCGTCTAACGGTAATGACTCCTGGGACAGGTAGGCTGGAGGGAAAGCTGAAGGTGGGTCTTTTTCCAGACGCCGCTCCTTCAGGCGTCGATCCACCTTGATAGCTATCCGGATAAGGTCATCCAGGGTCTCGGATGTAGGAAACTGTACCAAAGCGTCCTTAACTTGCTCCGAAAGTCCAATCCGGAATTGACTACGGAGGGCTGGATCATTCCAACCGCAATCATTGGCCCATCGGTGGAATTCAGCACAATACTCCTCTGCTGTTCTGCCTTGACGAAGAGCCCAAAGTTTGGCCTCAGCTGTTGCGGCACGGTCAGGATCCTCGTATAACAGGCCAAGGGCATCGAAGAAGTTGCTCACGGACTGACGGGCCGGATCTTCTGGGTGCAGACCAAAAGCCCATGCTTGTGGATCCCCCTGGAGGAGAGAAATTACCAGCCCCACTCGTTGAAGTTCTGTTCCGGACGCATTAGGACGGAGCTGAAAGTAGAGCTTGCAGTTTTCCTTAAATAAGTGGAATTGGCTACGGTCTCCGGAAAATTTGTCATCCGTAACGACAGCCTGAGGGGCTTGTAGAGAAGCTGCGGGGGCAGGGGCCAGAGCAGAGGCTCGCATGGCGGCGATCATTTCCCCCTGGTTATTCACCTGGTTGGTAAGAGCTTGCACCATCTGTCCAAGACTGGAGACCTGGGCTATGAGGGCGTTGATTGCCTCGGAGGTGGACGTCTCCATCACAATAAACTGTTATGGCTGGTTATAATGTTACGGTACCCTGGGATTACCTGGACGGAGGACCGGAGTGACCGTGCGTAGAGGGTATACTACCCCGGGTTTACCCCGACCGGGGACCGAGGTGACCAAGGAGTAAGAAGAGAAGGATCGGGTAACTCACCGGTTTGTAGAGCCTGATGTCGGTCTGAGTGTTCGCTAGAGCCCCTGAAGGTGGGGATAGACTGGAGCTGGTAGGGCTTCGTCAGGATACGCACCTTTAGAGAAAACCAGGGAGAGGAATAGAAAGAACAGGTGGAAGAAAAACAGGACAAGCGTAAGTAAGAAGAGAAAGTGGGCGGAGACAGGTCAGAAGGGTATGACCTGTAGCGGACAACAACAAACAGAAAACAAAGACAAAAGACAGAAGAGGGGATGACGGAACAAACTAGACTGACTCAACTAACTGGGACAATCACACTCAAACAAACGGCAACCCCGGAGGGGTTCACATATACAGGTATACAGGAGAGGTAAGGTGAGAGGACAGGTGTAGAACACTAAGGTGGGAGAGAGGGCACACAGGGAAACAGCAGGGACAATGGAACTGGATAAATCAAGGCAAGGATGGGACACTCAGCAAACAGAGGCACAGAGCAAAATGCAAAGGCACAAGAGAGAGCAAGGGAGCAGGTCACAGGCTGTGAGACAGACGCTATAACCAGCGCTGTCTGAAAGACAGAGCTGGTCTGAAATAGAGGCTGCTGACCTCTGATTGATCAGCAGCCTGCCCTGCCTCCAAACACAGGACGTTCCCTAGGAGACAGGGGAATGTCCCACAGAACGAAAGTGTGGAGCGCGCGCATATACGGACTGCAGCGGCGTTCCACGTGGCCTAATGTTTACATGCCAGCCGGCATGACAGTGGGGACGGAGCATCGCGGGGAGCTGAGGTAAGAGTGAGTCATGCCTGCCTGTCTGCATGACGGCGGCATGTAACATTTAGTAAAGTGGTTATACAATGGTTCATTATAATCAAATATATGTAGAAGAAATCTGAATCTTTGGTATTTTTAATTTGAAAACTATGGCAGAGATGTAAATAATTTCTACACTTAATGATATACTATAATGTATAATATATCAAATTTTCATTTGAGAATGATAGGTATTTTATTTCTTACAAATTGTGCAAATTGGATAGATCAGGCATGTGAGTAGATGTACTGTTGGCCAATATACAATATAGTCTAGGCTAATATGCAATATTAACCCAAATCAAATTAGTATATATTAAATACATATTTTATGTTACAGCGGCATAACTACCGATGGATCAATTGCTACGTGGCCCAGAGAAGAAGGGAAACAGTGGCACTCACAGAACTCGAAGCAAGCTTGTGGTGCTACCAGATCATTTGTGGCATCATTCATTTTAAACCACGCAGCCACAGTAGAGTCCTGGCCCAGTTCATAATAGTCCCCTGGTATTGCATTACCCTGTGCTTGTGTTATGGTGTCTCTACAGGTAGTGCTTGTGCTGATGTCTTCATGCAGTATCAAGGGAGAGATACTCAAAAGAGCCTCCAGGAGAAGTGACCTAGATCACATCTAATTCACAATGTAAGATATCAAAGTCTTAAGGCGCTTTAATTTCTAACAACCATCTAAAGAATCACAGAGGGTTCACAATAGCAGGGTCTAGTTTCCTATCAATATAACATTCAGTGCAGAGCTTAATCAAACACAATGTACAGTTTCCCACAATCGTCAATTCATGTAAAGGTAAGTCAGTAAAAGTACTTGCGATCTTCACAATTATTGTCTCGTCACTCAAAAAATTATTTTCCACAGGATTCTCCAACTTTACTTTGTCAGGTGTTTATTTATAATGAGAGTTTTTTTTATTTCCAATGAATATTAAAAATAAACAAAAAGGGAACTCTCCTTGTGAAAAAAAACATTAAATACACTCAGAAAGAATCACATAGATGAATCTATGGATCCACTCACATTTTATGTCTCTTGCGCACAATTCATGTCAAGATCTGGCACCCTGACTGCTCTGGCTATGATTCTCTGTTATGTTCCCCACGTTTTTACTATTCCAAACCTCCGGCCTTGTACAGTTTAAGCAGACACTGAAAATAGAAGGAAAGAATAACCTCCATGTGCAGGGTCTCATTAATAGTAAAGGGAATGTAAAGAAAGGGATCTTGCTCACATTTTAGCTCCTTGGGTTTTGAGCTTATCAATAAATGTCAGGAATCTCTGGGGCAGAAATGAAGACCTCTCCTCTCCTTTAGAATTCACAATTTATACCAATCGACTTTGTAAAAAAATTATTTTTAAAACCATCTTAATAGAATCTTCTTAAAAAAATTAGCAGTGCTCCAAGTACCAACCGTGTGTGGTAGCTAGGTGAACCCCATTTATAGCGAAGGTTCCATTAACAGTGGGCAGAAAGTAAATCGGCCTGAACACCACTCTGTATTAGACAGTTTGCCCTGCTTCTACTCACCACGTGCCAGATCCTGCGAACATCAGGCCACTTACGCACGCATGCGCCCTCCAGATGTTACGCTACTGTTACGATAAAAATGGGTGTGCTTCCCCTCCACTTGTCATAGTGGGCAGGGGGAAGCATGCTAATTATACAGTGTGGGAGGGGGCTCCCACACTTGTGCAGATTAGTGGTCGTAAGTATGGTAGAGTAAGCTGCCATAAAGCCCGCACAAGAGAGGGGGTGACAGGGGGCGTTCACTCCCCTCTCTCTGTCGGACAGACAGACCCCTGCACATACAGAAAGTGTGCAGAGATCTGGATCCGGCCCCACATGTGGACAGAGAGCTCCTGCTAAACTACCAACACGTTTTAGCTTTGTTAAAAGTCTTTATCAAGGTGAACAGGGGGAGGCGTCTCCTAGCTATTTAAACCTATGATGATAATTACTATCCAGTCTTGTTCAACGCCAACTAAAAATGGCAACCTCGGCTCGATCACATTGTTAGCACATTGTGAATGTCCCTAGAGTGACAGGTGTGACCCCCTCATTATTGATACCATTGAGTCTTAATCCTCCAGGCCCCATGATATGTTAAGTTTTCCTTTATTTCCTAATTGAATTATAGAAATGTACATGGTCTGCTTAGGGTTATTATAGAAAAAATATGAATTTGCATGAGTCTTATTTATGCATCATCTTTTATGAAGGGTTTCAGTATATGTATTAGCCTGTTGTAGACTGTCCCCTTGTGGGCAGAACATTGAATTAACATCTACTAATAGTTACTGTGAAGCAAAACAAAAGCAACTCAAAAAACAAAAGTATCACTTAATCAAATGTACATATTTAAAAATTGTGTATTTGTATCTATAAACTACAGGAATTGTATTCATTTTCATACAAGATCAAAATGAGAATGTAAGTAAACATAATGATATTGTATTAAGAGTATCAAGATATCTGACCACAGAAATAGAGCATTCCTTGAAAGGCCCATGAGACCACACTACTGTTCCTGGGTTTAGGTGGATGCCAAAGCACCAAGAAATAAACAGTATTTTCAGACTGCCTTCAGAGATGCTATCCAGTATTCAGTACAAAACATCCATAAGCTTCACAACAGTCTAAGTCTGCTTCTAAAGTTCAATACTAAGCAACTCCTGTTATCATGGACCAGAACCAGGTAGAATTTCAGCAAACTTTGCTGAAATCTCCAGGAATCTCCAGTTTCATCCCCTGTAAACTGCCCTCCAGTGGCAGGAAGTGCTACCAGACCATAAGGAAAGTCAATAGCCAAGACTACATCTTATGACTTCTGGACCACAGTAGCTGTCTAACAGGTAAGAAAATGAAAGATCCTGTATACATACTGTACAGATGCTATCCTGCAACATCTCTGAAACATTGTCTTGCTACACAACAGACAGCTTAAGAATAGACTAAATATCTTGTATAAGTTTAATGTTAAATACCTGCTGCTCTTTTGTGTTATAACTGTTTAAAAAATGCTATATATATGGCATGTTAGACCTTGAGGAGACTCAGAGTTAGGGCCTAAATATTTGTACACTAAATACACAAAATATTTGTCTGAAAAAATATCCTTACTACCACAAATAGCAGACTACAGTCTAAACAACCAGCAACAAAGAGTAATCTGTGTAAAGGAAACTGTAGTTTGTGGCGACTTGGTAGTTAACAAACACATACTCCACAAAACAGCAGTACTACATAATATTTGACAGCCAACAAAGAAGGTGGGAGGGGGGACAAAAACTGAAACAAAACAAATATCGCTCACACTAAACTGTCTTAACTATAACAAATAACATTCCCAATAATATAAGTGCACAAAGCACATTGACTGTGCTCCTTATACAAATATTGTTGATAAAATATCTTTAAAACATATTTGGCGCACCTACCGAGCGAGGAAAAATATGTTCAAATCATGCCTGAAAGAGTGCGCACCCCCATCTATAGAAATGCTAGAAGTAAACAGGGCACTAATAAATCTACTCCTTCCACACCACAGAGACCAGATGCAGAGAAGACCTCTCCTGTGGCCTTTAGAGATGATGAAAGACAATCCAACATATGCAAACATAATATAACGCCTCTAAAGCCAAAACAGACTTCGATATGTCCTGAACAGGCTAGCTAGAACATTGAAGAAGTAACCCACAAGACCAAGCTCATACCCTGCACTCCACTATAGATACCCACTGAATTGTTAAGTGAAAAGAGGACAATATAGAGAACAGGGACTACTCAATTAATGGATATTTCTGAAACTGTAATTGTGGATAGGCTAATAGAAAGTGTACATATTATATATTATATTCAAACTACTCTGGGCATCCTAGCAAACATCGACCCATCCCAAATAGAAAGAGCACACAAAACTGGTCTTGAAAGAAAAATGTAAAGAATAAATGAGGATATATTATCACACCACCACTACTATATGAATAATCTAAAATCTAGGAAATTTCAGAGCAATGTCACACATAACTATAACCACAAATCTACACTTCTCTATTTGGCCAAATTGAAAATAGTAAACAATGAACCAGCACATAAATTCTCAGAACCCATTGAAGAAAAAGAATTCCTGCACACACTCACTCCCCTGTACATCCACAGTTGAATGTTTCACCATCTGATCTGACATGTGCTTAAAAAATGATGGTTAATAAATGTTTAATGTTCCATGAGCAACATGTTTCCATACAGGAAACAACATTGCTTGTTACACCTGCGGTGCTGTGCTTGTGTGAATGGATCAACGGTATTGTTTCCTCCCTGCATGGCTTCATGTGAGCATGTTACGGTACCGCTGGAATTACCTGGGCTGAAAACCAGGGTGACCGCCAGGAGAGGCGGATGTCGCTTTACTAAGGCGCGGAGTCTAGCAGGACCGTGTTCTTCGCTAGAGCCTCTGAAGGTGAGGATAGTCTGGTGCTGCCTGTTTACCTGCAGGTCGCGGCCCCCGGAGCAGAAGAAGAAGCACAGAAGGAGCGGGATAGGTGAGAAGCCAGAAAGAGGAGAAAGTGGGAGGAGACAGGCCAGTAGGATGTGACCTGTGACAAATAACAAAAAACACCAAACAGTTACAGAGGACGAGAGAAGGGCTGACAAAACGAACGGGACAAACAAGGCTTACTAGCGCAGTCACACACATACACACACACACAAACTGCGGGAACCACAGGAGGGGTTAACAGAGACAATCACTCAGGTAAGGTAAGCACAACAGGATTAAACACTAAGGTGGGAGAGAGGGTAAATGGAACACCAGGTAAAGAGGCAAGGTACTGGGCTGGAACAAGGCTGGGACACTCAAGGACAAGTGAGAAATAGCACAAGGCAAGGAGAGAGAAAGCAGCAGGCACAGTGACTAAGAAGAAACTATAACCGGCACTGAGCTGCTGAATGCAAGGGTTGAAATAGAGGCAGCTGCGTGGGAATGCGTTCCTTTACAAGAAAGAGGGGGTATGGGGGGTGGAGCGCCTGTCCGAGGCTGCAGCGTCGCTCCATGTGCTGTTGTGCTGCGGCTGGAGAGGAGGGGAGAGAGCTGCTGGATGGAACAGTCGCCGCACCGATGATCACACATGCCGTGTATCACAAATTGGGGCAAGTGCCGCACTTACCCCTTCCGTCGGCTGCTGGCTCCCCGTTGCTCCGGTGCTGTGATCTATCTCAGTGACAGACTCCGCTACTCACCCTGGTGCTGCAGTCATCTGGTCTCGGCGTCCTTCTCGTGGTTCTGGGCGGCAAATGCGGCGGTGCTTCGGTCTGTGGGCGCCGCCATCTTGGAATACTCACCTGATGGCGCTCCACCAATAGAATCACTGCTCTCCGGTCCTCCAGCCTATGAGTGCGCAGGGTGCACAATTTAAGCCTGCAGTCCCGCTGTTCAGTGCCAGAACAACTATGTCCTCTAGGTGCCTGGTACTACTACTTTGTGCTCTGAGCCTGATCCAGTCCTGCCTGATCCAGTCTTGCCTGATCCAGTCCTGCCTGATCCAGTCCTGGTCCAGTCAATCCAGTTCTGGTCCAGTTAATCCAGTCCTGGTCCAAGTCAATCCAGTCCTGGTCCAGTCAATCCAGTCCCGGTCCAGTCAATAGTGCTATCCAACCCGGATTCATCTTGTTCATCATTTCAACTTTCAACCCTACAGCATCTACAACCCGGATTCATCTTGTTCATCTCAGCCTCTAATTCTACAGCTTCTTCAACCCGGATTCACCTTGTCTACATATCCACCATTCTACAGTTATATCTATTTGGACTTTTCAACTACACCTACCAGTGTGTGTCCCTGCTCACTGACTTTTTTCCTCTTCATTGCACCTCCAGTCCCTCGGCTCCCCTGCACTCCCTGATTAAAAGACTGACCACCATTGTGTTTATTTATTTTTTGTATGTACCCGTCCTTTATTAAACCGGCTCACTTTTAATTCCAACCATCTCAGTCGTCTCAATCTCTGACCCCCGGGACCGATCCCAAACACCCCTTGAACGTGACACTGTGCAAGGCGTCCTCGGCCGGAGGGGTGAGTAAGCCACATGTCAGAGCGGCATGTAACAGATCCCCTGCGCTTCTCCTGCCTTTTTCTCTGTGACCATTATCATTTGATTGTTGAGTGTCCTGCCTTGTGTGTCCCAGCTTTCCTAGTGTTCCTGCCTCCTGGTCCTTTGCCTATGTGTTCTAGTTACCTTGTTGTTCCTCTCCTGCCCTTAGTGTGACAGTTGTTTTTGAGTCAGTGGGTGTGAGCCCCTGTCTCTGTTAATTGTTATTTATCTTTGCTGGCTTGTTCCATCTTGTCTTTTCCCAATGCCATTCTCCATCTTGCACTGTGGATTTTCCTCCTATGTCTATCCTGCTTACAGGATTAGTCACTTTGAACCAAATTCACACTTAAGAAGCTGATGCTTTTTTGGTGCATATATGTAGGTACAGTTGAACTGCACATGCCTAGTAACTTTATTTATGCAAGCTACGTAGGATTTAGGTATTACACGCCAGCGCGGCATGTAACTCCTTATGTGCCTCTCCTCTGGTCGCCATGCGCCTGCCTCCCGAAAGATGCGTCCTGGCTGTCTCTTAGATACCAGGACGTGTCTCCACTAATTGCCTCTCCTCGCCTCCGGCTGTGTTCCCTAGAGACGCGTCCATGCTGTCTCCTGGTTACCTGGACGCGTCTCCATGTTGCGCTCGGTGCGAGCCTCGCATTGGCTGCTCTCCCTGTTAAAGCCCTGCTTCCGGTGTCTGCAGAAGCCAGTTATAGTGTCCTTGCTGCCTGTCTGTCAGGTTCTGTCTCCTGCTCCTTAGCCTGACTTCTGCTTGGTCTCTGCTGTTTGCAGTCCCTCTGGCGTTCAGCTACCTTCTCTGTGTGTTGGGGCTCTGTGGTTATCTGCCTGCAGTCTGTTTGGGATACGGGGAGAGTCTGTCTGCTTATTCATACTTACCTCTCAGTGCTCCTCCAGTCTTGTACTGGTAACTGTGGTGAGTGTTTGTTTGTCCATACTTATCTCTTAGTGCTCCTCCAGTCTTGTACTGGTAACTGTGGGGAGTGCCTGTTATTCATACTTACCTCTCAGTGCTCCTTCAGTATTGTACTGGGAACTGTGGTGAGTCTCTCTTATTCATACTTACCTCTCAGTGCTCCTCCAGTCTTGTACTGGTAACCGTGGTGTTTGTTTGTTTGATCTTACTTACCTCGCAGTGGTACAGCTGCCTATCTGTCTTGGAGTGTTGTTCTGCTCAGTATTTTCCGTATTATCCTTTCCTCACTTCTGTCCTGTCCTGGCTTCCTGTACTCTGTCCTGCAACTCCGTCAGGAACCTGTATTGGTATTGGTGCCCATCTATCGGTGGCTGCGATCTGCTATTTGGGTGCAGCACCAGTCCATCCCCACCATCAGGGGCTCTGGCAAAAACCACCTGATAGTTACACTCCGCACCCTGAGAAGTGGGATATCAGTATCGTAACAATAGGAACAGGGATCCATTACTAGCGGACTTAATGTCCGCTCGTAACGAGTTAAGTATGAAGGGGCGTGCCAGTTCTCAGGAGCAGTAGGGACTGCAATGACTGGGGCAGTTCAGACCACTATAGGACTAGAAGCAGGTGAGAATACTATATGAACTTGAGGCAGCTGGTACTGCGATGGACACTTCTTGGAGAACTTATCACATTCTGAGGACATCCAATTGTACCTGTTCATTGGGTGGGGGGGGAGTACCTGGACAATAACATTGAGCATTGGGATAACCCAGTACTGTTATATCAGGCTGATATATCAGGTTTTATCATTAGGGTATACATCAGGCCGCATCCAGAAGTCTGCTGATATGGCAAACGAAACTCCGTCGGCAGCAGCGGAGTTCCGTTAGCTACAGACTTTCAAGCACAGGACCCTGCCACATAGAAAATGGGGCTAGTACATAATAAAGAATCACACATAAGGGCTTAGACAAGCCCTTACTGTATGATTACCATACCTACCCCTGGTGGATCGTCCTATTACGACATCAGAAGGAATCATGAAGATCCAGATCTGAGCTGGAAACCTTGCTACTGTATGCACAGTACCAGAGGCAGAACTAGCGAGTTGTGGGCCCAGGTGCAAAAAATATTCTTTGGCCCTGATGATATCCCAGATAACCCGGTGGGGAGCTTCAGCGGTGCGGTGATGACGGCTGTGGGCCCTTTTATCGGCCTGGGCCCTGGTGCTGCTGCACCTGTTGCACCAATGGTAGTTCCGCCCCTGCACAGTACCGAAATGCAGGTTTTCAGACATGAAATATCTGATTTGTGATAGTTAAAGTTCATGCCTTTTGCATTTTCCGAGCTACGTTTATTGTCCAAGCAATCAAGTCTGGTGCAGCTGATTGTTGTATTGTGTCTTGGGACCAGATCCTGACCTCTGTGCATTTACTGCACCCACAGAGGTCTGTCTGTCTGCTTGAACTCCCCTGTCACTTCCCTCTCTTGTGCGGACTTTAAGTCACTTCCACTGCCATAAGGCAGCCTTAAGTCACTGTGTGGATCGCCTGCTGATTACTGGAATTATAAAAACCCACCCATACCGTATTAATTAAATTCACCCCTCTGACCACCATATAGAGTTTAGGTGGATGAAGGGGATATGCACCCCCCCCCCCCCGACGGAAGGATATGCCCCCCCCCCCCCCCGACGGACAGCAAAACACAGCACACAGTGCGCATTAAGTCTGCCAGAAACTTAGCTGCATTTTGTACTCAATGTGCAAAATTCGTCTGAAGGGTGAGGGTATGGGTCCAGTTCTTGGAAATTTCCATATATGTTATCAGAATCCTCTTTATTTTCTCCCACTTTATAAGCCTCCTCTAACACATCCTCCTAAAGGAGAAGTATGGCATACTGTAGTTATTCAATTTCACTTTTCTAGATGGGAACACAAACTCATTTCTTGAAATAGCTTAACTAGATCCAGACCACATGGATTCCACCACATCTTAAGTATGCTTCAGTAACATATTCTTGAGAAGCCTGCTCATCTCTCTATATAAGATTAAATATCCTTAACATCTTTACCATCTTAGCAGTTGAGCTTCAAGCACAGCAGCAGTGGAAATGCAAAGCCAGATCCCCACCGTACGCCGGAGATCCCAGAGGGAAGCCATGCATTATGCAAATCGCTCATTAAGCCCCACCCCTTGGCTGTTGATTAATGCTTTTTAAGTTTAACAGGGTTGGGGCGGGGCTTGATGACACAATTTGCATCATCAAGTCCCTCCCTGTCCCTAGCAAGATTAGTATACTAGTGTTGCTAGACAGGGGGGCAGGACTTGAGGCTGTGGTTTCATGGAAATTGAGGCTGTGGTTTCATGGAAACCACAAGCCTCAAGTCCCCCACAGGAGATTTGCAGGCTCTCCCGGGATACTGGGAGAACTGCCAGAATTTCGGGAGTCTCCTGGACATTTCGGGAGAGTTGGCAACCCTGACATATATACAGCTCACTTTTTATGAATCAAAAATGTAAAGGGCCTGCATCCTAAACTTCTCCCTAATGCTTCCTACTAGTGGTGTAATTACCGTGGGAGCAAAGGGTGCTGGTGTTACAGGGCCTGGAAGAAAGGGGGATTCATGGAACTCCAAGATGTCACAGTCTGGCAGCTAAAGACAGCACTCAGCGCTCAGCTTATGCTGAATGCTGTTAATAAATACATTGTTCAACTCCCCCATTCAGACTATGGCCCTGTCTCCTTGCTTTGAGGTTCTGGTAGTCTACTTCTATCCCTGCTCCTTACATTAATGTCTAATAAAAAGGGACATCATTAGTTGATGCTAACAGCTGGACCACTGACTGAAGCATAACTAGGCCTTATTCTCACAGATAGTTAATATACAGAATTTTGTTACCTCTTGATATCCTCTGTGTCAGGTTCCCTGTAACCACCACAACTATCTTTTACTTTATGAAATACTTCTGTGAAAGGGAAATCTGAAAAAATGAACCAGAGATTTTGGGAATATTCAGGTGTAAAGCTGCACTCTCTAGCTCTTTCCTCAACATATCAGTTTATTTTCTGCTGATTACTCTTAACACTGACTTGAATGTTGGTTATTTTTTTGGATCCTGAATTTTATTTCTCTATCTGCTTTATTTCTTTTCTTGGACCAGAGCTCTATGCTATGGTCAGGGGCTGGCTGGCAAATTTTAGCCTGGGGGGCAAGCCCAAAGTAGTGGCCCATAAGTAACGGCCCATCCTCAGGGTTAACACATATTTAATTGGGGATTCAGGGTATAAGCAGCACACTAATACCGCTTTCACATCACCATCCCAGAAAAACCCGGTATTTTGAACCCGGGTCTTTTCTGGGAGCAGTGCCGTGTCATTTTCAAAACCGCGTTATAAGTCCACCAAAAATCCGGGAAATTCCCGGGTCTGACCCTTTCACATCACCAGGAATTTCCCGGGTTTTAGTGGATTTTTAGCGCTGAAGAGCATGCTGATGCTTGTAGTGCTACAATCATCAGCATGCCCAAGGATGACAGGGCATGCTAGCGCTTGGAGAACCACAAGTGCCATCATGCCCTGTCACCCGTTACAACAACACACAAATGAATACCCCTCCTAGCACCTAAATAAAATATAGGGCCGGCCCCTAACCTAAAAAAAAA
>WWET01000247.1:437213-447662 GCA_011038615.1 Limnodynastes dumerilii | reverse complement strand
ACACACGTATCTATTGAACTACATTGCGTATGTTATTATTGGTTCGCATTGCGTGCGTTACTATTAATTCGCATTGCGTGCGAATTTATTTGCGAATTGTTATTATATGCATGTTACGCTATTAGGAAAAGAGAATTATCTTTACATTAATGAACAAAGCTGTTCCAGGCTCTTCTCCTCGCAGTGAGACTGGCAGCTCATGAAATTTACTAAAACTTACCTGCCCTGTGAGGTCCCGCAATGATCTCTGTGCTCATTCATACGAAGCACGCACGGAGTCTCCTGTGAAGGACTTTGAAAATGTCATAGTTCTGATATGAAACACTGTGCATGCAGTGTCTTATCAGGACTCTGAAATTTTCTAATATTATGACTAAGGCCATCATCGTATTCTTCCGTGTCTTCTGTGTTTTTATTTGTTTGTTTTTTTTTTTTTTTTTGTATTACAGTTATTGTTTTACATTTATTTTAAAATTTACATTTTAATTTACTTTCCACACTTTGGTTTATTTCAGCAGCCTCCCCATACATGCCCCGTTTTCCTCCCCCTGATAGCTATTAGGGGGAGGAAAAGAGGGGTATATGGGCAGCTGGAATACTTTCCCCTAATGCCAGCCTGAGCTGGTGTTGGTTTTACGCGTAAAACTCAGGCTCTGTAAATGTAAAGAACCGCCAGCCTGCTCTGAAAAGAATGGCCCGGCAGTGTGATGCGTTATGTACATGCATCGCCATGTAAACTGTAGTTTTCCATGGCGCTGCATGGTTTGTGAATATCAAACTTCATTTTTCTATGATAATGCCTGTTTTCACATTAAATCGGGCATTATCACACGAAAATGATCTTTATATAAAGACCTCTTTGTCTTTAGCTTCATTGTTACTGAGGAGATTGATCTGACACCATATTCACAGCTGCTCTTTGTATACTATATTAACTACACTCAATGTTTAAGATGTAACTTGTATATAATTGAATGTCCTTGTATGGTGAAGCGAAGGCAGTGCACAATAACTGTATCTCTAAATGTTCGATGCACAGGATTTTTTTTTTCCAAGGTTCCCCTAAGCCAGTGTTGGCTAACCTATGGCACTCCAGGTGTTGAGAAACTACGACTCCCAGCATGCCTTAACTGCAAACGCATAGCAGATACCTGACAAAGCATTTTGGGAATTGTAGTTTCACAACATCTGGAGTGTCACAGGTTAGCCAACACTGCCCTAAGCCATTAAACAGAAGTTTGGGTTTAAACAACTTAAGTATTTGCTTACATATGAATATATTTTTATAGTTTAATTTACTTTCAAAGAAATTTACTCAAATGGTATAACAAAACAGGTAACGATTAAACATCGGCGAAAAAAGTTTGTTAGTTTTATAACATTCTTAAATAAATAACAAATTCCTTATTAATGGTGCATGCACGGCTCCTCTTGGAATCACTTGGACATTGCCACTCTTTATTTCCTGTTCCATGTTGATTTTTGTACAGTGCTTTCTTTTATTACATTTTTTTTGCATTAACAGTCAAAAACCCAGTTTCACAAATTCATGCCATCAGCAATGGAATAAGGAGTCCCTGTGCTTTAACACTTAGCAGTGCGTATTTGTCTTTAACAAATATCCTGAACTTTGCTAGTTTCATGCTGCCAAACTATGTTTAAAGTCTTGTCATAATACAGCTCAGTAAGTTTTTATTTTCTGCAGATTTCTCTCCATATCTGAATTCAGTTTAAATTTTGCTCAACGATCCAGTGTGTATACCTGTACACAACTCTCACGACCTTGCTGCGCAGTAACAGATGAGTATCATTTCTGGTTTCTCCTGGAACACTTCTTTTCTCATGTTCATTGTCAGTTTTTCCTGTTACCCTGTGACTCAAGACCTTTAGCTTACTTCGGTCATATAGGACGGGATTCACAACTACGTTATTTTTAAGTTACGTGCCTATTCCTAAGTGCTGTGGTAATGCTCAGATGCACACGCTAGACCTGCCATAGCCAGGTTTCTTGATATTAGGATGAAAGAAGTCATACTCACGGATTATAGGCGTCGAGAACAGCTAATTGTTGATGGCACAAAAATTTTAATATTTCAGGACTATTCCGTGGCACTTTCACTAAAATGCAGGGAGTTTTCTCCCTTATGTAAATTCTAGGTGGAAAATGGAAGGCGGATTGCCATATTATACTCAGCGCTAAGTTGCGCATTATTGAAAATGGTCAAACACTCATCTTTGATGACTCTAAGGCTGAAAGACACCACCTCCAGTTTAATTTTACCTCACCAGCGTCACCTGCAGATTCCCCTCACTCTCCCTTATTATCATAGCCAGTATCAAGTCAGTATGAAAATTAAAATAAAACAAATTTAAATAAAAATGTATATTTTTATATAATGCTATTCAAAAAATGAGAAACAAAAAAATGAAAATGATTTCATCTTGTGTATTATTGCTTTCTGTATATATAATTATATTTTTTTGGACATGTTCTCCTCCTATGTATGGATACATTCTATGTATAGTGATAATATTTTTCCATTACACATTGAGAAAGTCATGTGCATTCCCCTTTAAGAGGACAATCTTCTCCTGGGAGTACACAAGTCTTTTTAAAATGTGATATAGCCTGTTTTCTCATCTTTTTTGTAAGACATGACAAAACTTGTTTCTCATTTTTTTAATAGATTATATAAAAATATTAATTTTAATTATAATTTGTTTTACAGTATTTTCATTTTCATACTGACTCCTTGACTTGATGCTCCTTGATCAGCCTGCAGCTTACGGTTGTTGTTCTACATTGGGACTTCCATCTACCTGTGGGTAAGACCTTCATAGGAGTCCCTTTGCTTCCATCTCTACCATTAATTGGTTTGTGAGACTGCACCGTTATATATCATTTAATAAGCTTTTTCACTCCACCATGCTACAGTTGCAATATTCAGTAACTGCATTTGTTTTCCTCAATTACTATTAATACTGCATGACACTTGTTACAACTTTGGTTTCACCAGGAATTACATCTTTTTACACCTGGATGATACATGGAACTTTGTTTATTTTACTGGCATTTCACTGGATTTGGGTCTTATATATCACTATACCTGTGGCCAGGGTATTTAGTGTATTCTTATTGTGCCATTGATATGGTATATACAGAAATACTAATGTGTTTTTATGTATTTTATTTTTAATAAAATTGTAATGTAATTGGTTTCAAGGAGTTTGTATTTCTATATTTTTTTGTGGAGCTATAGTCTAATTTTGATATTTGTTTGTTTTAGTTTTTGACAAGCATCTAACTTTTCAAGAGATGAGCTGCCTGCTGTTGTCCATATTTTAGGCACTTGAGTTTATTCTGTGGTTGTTATTTGCTCACACAATGAAGCTAACATCAATTTAATTCACAGGATGAGTTGTACAATCTTTCTGCATGACACTGAATGGTGACAGTTAATATTAGTTATAAGAAAAAAATTGTTTTTACCTGCAATGTTAAATTTATCAAATAAAAAATAACAATTAAATGTAATTTTTGTGTATGTACTTTGTAATTCCTGCTTTTTGTATATTTTAGCTTTAGGTTTGCCACCGAATTCTGGGAAGGGCTTAGGTGCACCAAGGGTGAAAAAAGGTTGAGGAGCACTGCTATAGGATTTTTAAAAACAGGTCTTGTTTTGCCTGCTGCCTTATAAACTAAGAACTCTTGAACTAAGTCTCTATCCAGTACTGTGCTGAATGCTGACACCTGAACCTTCTTGTGTCACGAATATATATATATATATATATATATATATATATATACATATACACACAAATACATATATATGTATATATACACATACATATACATATACATATACATATACATATACACAAGCCTCTAGTACACAGATCCACTTCTGTAACCAGTATGAGTGAAACAATGCTTGGAAAGTTTACCTGCAAGGTCTCTGCAAGGGTGGTATCTATCCCTCCCTACCTGATTAATTGGGTGAGGGACCTCACTATATAACTGGAAACTGTAAGAGGCTTAAAAAATAAGAGACAGTCAGGAGACTGAGTCCTCCGGAACACTTGCGGGTGATAGCTCATCTGTGCGGTCTGTATCATCTGATGTGTATTTCGTTTGAAGTATGGTGTCCTCAAAGAAACATTAAAACACTGAAATCATAAATGTATCAAGGCTTTACTGTTTCATGCATACACCTGCGACAAACGTTATATTTTGCACTTCTCTTTATCACTGGGAGCATTCCTTATTTACCTGAGAAGTTCCGACAGATGTTGCCTAAATGGTCTGATCATTGTGCCCACACCCACATATATTAAATTTACCTCTAAATCATGTCACCCCCTGTATTGATTCTTTCAGATATCATGGCAGCTGTGTATCCGTTCTTGATATCATGCAGCCCCTGTATTCAGTCTACCTCTTATCTTGCCCACATTTTGATCTGTATTCATTGTCCACTGCCCAAATCAGATATTTGTATAAAGTGTGTGCTAGTAATGTATCCCCTCAGCACTGTTCAGTTGTGCAACTTCTTTTCTCTATTTTGTTTGTGAAATTGTTCATCATAAATAATAAAGCTTAAGATGAATAATGAATAAATATGTTTGTGTTGAACTGTAAGGTGTAATACTAACAATGGTTTTTGAAATAAGATGTTTTACAGAAATTTGTTGACATTGAATCAATAAAAGCTTTTCCATATTTTAGGTTTGTTTCCTAAATGTTGCAAGTGTACAAAAGAAGGTTGTCCCATCAATGAATGCTGATTGTTATTTCCTTATATAAATTATATTTATGGACCATGGGGCTGAGCTAAACTTTTAGATTTGCGAATAATGAATTTTTTTATTTGGACTGCAGTGGAAATGCTTTGTGTTTACATAGTTCACAATAACACTGAACAGCTTTCATTTAAAACTGTTCTTCGGAGTTTCTATTACCACAGATTAAATTTCCCTTCCTTCTAAATTTTAAATGGTTTTGCCAAGGTGTACATTTCCACCAGTTTTTTTTGTTAGATCCTGACCCCCGCACGCTTTATGTGCATGAGAGGGTCCGTAAGTACGTTCGCGTAGTGTGAAATGTACTCAATAGTAGCCCTTCACCCTTGAAGAGAGGTTCAGGAACCCCTATATCCAGGTTTAGAGGGGAATTTTATGAAGCACTCTATCAGTAAGTGAGTAGCATGGAGATTCTTTCTGGGAACCCATTACCTTTCCTTTGGACCAAAGCTTTTCGACCAAAGCTTTTCCATTGTACCAGGAAAAAAATTTCACCCCCTCATCTTTTTGGAATCTAGGATACTCTCCACTTTGAATACAAGGTAATTATCCACATCCACAGGCAGCGGCCTAGTAGAGGATCCCGGATAAAATCTCTTTGAAGTTTTGACTGGTTTTAGCAGCAAGCAATGAAAGGAATTCAGGATCATAAGGTTCCTGGGCAGATTGAAAGTCACTGAGTTAATTCTCTACAGAATCTTGAAAACACCAATGAATCGTGGGCTGATTGCACCTTCTTCCAAATGAATCTGATATGGAAGGTGGTCTGGCGAATCTTCAGAGAGGTGAAAAGGATTGATTGATCCAGGGAACTAGCTTGAAGGTTAAAGCCATACAGACAATAAAATGGAGGAACTCGGGTAGCTGAATGGAAGGCATTGTTGTATGCGAACTCTGTCCAGGGAACAAACTCTGCTCAATTATCCTGGCACTCAGAGATGTAGGTACTGGGGTATTGTTCAAGGCATTGATTAACCCTTTCTATCTGTCCATTAGTCTTTAGATGGTAGGCTAAGAAGAGACTGATATTGATCCCAGGGATCAGAAACAATGTCAACTGGGAGCCCATGAAGCCAGAAAATATGCTGAATAAATAACTTTGCACAATGGGTTAAAGGGGAATCAGCGCACCTTACCCTCTGCTGCTGAAAAGTACCTCCAAGGGACGTTTCTAATCCCAGAACAAAAAGACACTAGAAATGTATAGATAGGAGGTAATATTCAAGTGTGACTGCTAAGATGTTTTAAAACCCGGGTAAAAAGGTCTCAGACGAGTTTGAAACGTGTCAGTAAGGAGGCCGCGAGGACTTGTAATCGCATCCATGCATCAGCAGGAGTGGTTCCGTGGCATCTTTTTACTCGGGTTTTACAACATCTTAGCAGTCACCACAGACTCCCTGATCATAGATTCCATCTTCCTGGTACGAACTATTTGTCCCATCCTTATCAAGTTATGTTTTTAAGTGATTGTATGTGCTAATAAATTGTTATACTTTTTATTCTTTCTCTGTTTATCCCCATGAGGGGAAATAGGGGATTATCTCAGACAGGTCACCATCTGCTTACTACAGCATCCAAGGTCACAATGACCACGTCATTTTTAGGGTTATCTAACTCTGACACTTCCCACTGTGGTTCCCCCAGTGCTTGAATGAATAACTTAACTAAAACCTTAGCACTAGGTAAGCCAGACAATGGAACAAAAAGAGTAATCTTGCTGAACCTGTCAACAATTACCCAGATGGTGTTACAGACGGCAGAGATGGGCAAATCAGTAATGTAGTCGATTGATATGTGTGTCCAAGGATGGGTAACAATTGCAAAGAACCAGCAGGTAAATGTCTTGGGACCTTAATTGTGGCACACAAATCACAAGCACTGACAAACTCCCTGACATCTTGGACATAGCTGGCCACCATACCAAATGAGAGAGGAGCCTTATGGTCTTTTGGATTCCTGGTTGACCATGACGTTTACTGGAATAAAATTCCTTCAGGACTTTCTTAGGCTTAAGGAAAATAACAGGAAATGCTCAGGCTTACAACTTGGAGCCTGATCTTGACACTCCGAGAGCTTGGTAAAAAGATCCTGTGTGAGGTCGACAATCAAAGAATTGGAGAGAGGCATGAAAGGAAGCTCAAGTACAGGAAAAAAGCAACAATGGAGGACATCTGCATTCTTGGAGACCAGTCTATAAGAAATTACAAACACGACGCCTGGTGAGGATTCAGTCTCTTGGCCTTTTTAATATATGCCAGATTCTTGTGGTCTGTATGGATGGTAATTCTGTGTTTGGCCCCCTCCAACCAATGTCTCCCATCCTCCAATGCTATCTTAATAGATGATAATGCTCAGTTCCCTACATCATAGTTCCTTTCTGGACAAGACAAGAATGCACATGGGTGCAACTTGCTGTCTTCAGGACATGATTGGGAAAGAACAATCCCTACCCCATCTCTGATGCATCAACCTCCACAAAAATTTATGTTCTAGGTCTGTATGACGGAAAATGGGGGCTGACGTCAAAACTGTCTTGATGGTCTTACACACCTTCTGGACCTGCAATGGCCACTTGGATGCATCTGCTCCTCCCTTGATTAAATCAGAAATGAGGGCCACAATCAGAGAGAATCCCTGAAAAAACCTGTAGTTAGCAAATCTGAGGAACTTCTGTATCGCCTTCAAGTTTAAGGGTTGAGCACATTCCAGGATGGCCTGTATCTTGGCAGAGTCCATGGAGAATCCCTCCGGGGAAATCACATAACCTACAAAAATTATTTGGGAGACCTTAAATTTGCTTTTTTCAGGTTTAGTGCAAAGATGTTTGTCAAGGGAGGGAGAAAATCCAGGTAGAGATAACTAAAAAGCCAATAAAGTCTCTCAAAACATCAATGATGAAGTACTGGAAGACTGCCATTGTATTGCAACATCCAAAAGGCAACATAAATATTTGTAATGCCCATGAATTCCTGACTGTAATCTTGTTTATGTACCAATAGTCTATGGAGGGTCGGAGTGTGCCATCCTTTTACCAACAAAGAAGAATCCTGCCCCTACAGGAGATTTGGAGGGTCATATAAATCCTTTAATGTACTTCTCCCAGATGTATTCTTCCATGACACATGCCTCCGTGTGGGTCAAGGAAAATAAACAAATCTGCATACTGTTGAGGAACAGCTAGAGGCTTGGTCTCCACCTTCCAAACAGGTAATTTGAGAGAGGAATTGGAACAGAATTCACTTCCCACTAGACCAATCATCCTCGAATTGTGTTTGCAACCAAGGGTATCCCAGGATTACTGGAGTTGAGGGGAAATTAAAGAAGAAGAAGAAGAAAATTTCTTCAAAAGGAGAAGCGTCCAAGACCAGGGTAAGAGGAGAAATGGACTTTTCTCTTGGTAAGGGGGTTACAATCCAGTCCACAGGCCTGAGTCAGAAGTTCCAGGGCAATCTTCCATGAAGCAGCCAGAGTGGAATCCAGGAAACCGCTCAATGATCCGCTATCCAGGAAAGCCAACATGGATAAGTCTTAGCCGCAATAGAACAGCTTTGCAGGAATGAGAAGGGCGTTCTTAGGGGATACCAAAGAAATACGTAGACCTCTAGGTCCTGTTGTTTCCTGGCTTATCCGACTGGTTATGCCTGTTAGGACATGGAATTGCCAGATGGACTTTCCTCCACAATACAGGCATTGTCCCGAGTTGCGTCTTCGGAACTTTTACTGCTTGGATAACAGGAAGGCCCCCAACTGCATGGGCTCTAACTCTTGTCTGGCGTGCAGGATGGGCTGGGGATCAATAGATAGAATGGTCCCCACCTTTTCTCGGTCAGGTGTTGGACAATCTTGATGTCAAGGGATATGAGGTCCTCCAAATTCTTAGGAGCTGTAAACTGGACTAAGGAATCAAGACTGGACAAAAAATAGGGAAAATGGGCACTGAATATACAAAGTGAGAGTAAGGGGTGTGAAATGGGATAGTGGAAGGTTAAAGTGCTGTGGTGCTATAATAATACAAACTTCTCTAAAACATACCAACAATTAGTGATGAAATATTATCTAAAAACCCAATTGGCAGTTCAATATGTGACACATAAATAGTAATTAAGGACTTGATTCACACTTAAGAAGCTGCGGCTTCTTAAGTGGGTATGTGTCCGAAATTACCTACTGCGCATGCGTAGTAAGTAATTTACGCTATCTATGATAGTGATGAGAGGTTACTCTCTTTCACTTTATTGGGGAGTTGAGACCAATCGCACACTTTGGGTGGCACCCAAAGGTTCACCTGGCTAAGGTGTGTCATCTGCACCATATAGTCAATAATCATTTGTGAGGCTGGGGGACATTAGCAGAACAATAGATTGTATACCATTAACAGATATGAATGAGTTAAACAGCAAAGACATCAGGTTTCTGTACGCATAAACTATGAAATACATTTCTAAAACTCTAAACATTCAGAATTTTACATTTTCCTTTTGAACTATGGGAATCCTACCTTTGTTTCATGGGACAGGAGTCAGAACAAATGACCAATACATTAACAATATTAACCAACAATACCACATTACTGTGACAGCTCTGTCACCCCCTTTGACACTAATTCTTGGTGCGGTCCACACCTCCATTGTGATGCCTCTCTCGTAACATGAAAAACTGTTGTGATTTAAAAGAACTCGTCATCTTTTATGTTGGTACCAATTTTTTCTAAAAAGGTCACCCAGCACACATATCCCTCCTTTTGGAATTAGTTTTTAATATTACACCTAGATTTGCTGCACTCAAGCACTGTATTATCACATCTTTCATATAATATTTTTAAGTACATCAATAATGCCCACTTTCTGGCATTTATAGATTAAGTGAATCTTGAAAATGTAAACCTTTTTGGTTCTTGCAGAATTGTTTTCCACTGGACAAAGTTTAATACTGCTTTTCTTCAGTGAAATACACCTTAAACATATGTTATATTTTATCATCAGAACTGGTTTAGCTGATCTATATCGCCACCATATGGTGATTTGTGAGTACTACATTAAAACTGACAACATTTTCAGTAGTTCACATTATACACTGTAGTTTGGATTTTAGTTATGTATTTGGTTAATAAAATATTTTTTTATTTAAACAAATATCCTTATTTAGCCAAAATAAATGAAAAAAATTATGTGTTTCTCATTTAGCATACTAAGCAATAATAATAAATGTGCCATGATTACCATGCAAAATGAGACCTGTGGCCTTTGAGGTAAAAAGAACTGTTTGGGGACTTGGGCAGGCTAGCTCTGTTATTAATTCTTAGGTGCCAGTACAGATAATGAAGAATCTGATGTTCTTATTTCACGCTAAAGTTTGTAACACAATATGTGACATAAAGGGCCCGATTCAATTAGCTAAAAATCGTTCGCCGGCGTATTTTTCACGCAATTTTTTTATAGGCAATATTTTTTTTCCTATTCAATTGTTTTTTTGCGTTAAAAATATGCCGTTTTTTAAACAATATCGTTAATTAAAAATCCGCCCCTATGAGAGGCGCGGATTTTTAATGCTGCCCTATCTTGGGCCCCAACAGGGCATGCTGATGCTTGTAGAACTACAAGCATCAGCATGCCCATGGATGTCAGGTTATTTCACACCCTGGCCAATCAC
>WWET01000247.1:407698-425237 GCA_011038615.1 Limnodynastes dumerilii | reverse complement strand
TGGTCTGGTCTGGGGGTACCAAACAGTGCTAGTTGCCAAAGGGGTGTCTGGGCACCTGACCCTAACCCTCCCTTCCTTGTAGCCTGAAACATCCCTCCGTGCAGGGCACTCCATTTATACCTGGTGGTCTGGGGGTACCAAACAGTGCTAGTTGCCAAAGGGGTGTCTGGGCACCTGACCCTAACCCTCCCTTCCTTGTAGCCTGACCCTAAACATCCCTCTCTTGCAGCCCAACCCTAATATTCATCTCCCCACAGTCTAATCCTAAGATTCCCCTCCCCGTACCCTAAACCTAAAACTTCCCTCCCCAAAGCCTAATCCTTAGACTCCCCTACCTACAGCCAGACCCTAAGTCTTCCTGAAGCTTGACCCTAAACCTCACCCTCGCCTTCCATGACCCTAACCCTAAAAATCCAAGTCCTTGGAGAGGTTACTCACCTTAAAGCACCTTACTTTCTTAAAGCATAGCTGCATGGTGGAAGGAAGGAAGTGTTTAAATATGCTTGGCTTGGTGTTTAAAAGGGCTTGACTAAGCCTTTACACATGATCCTTATTTACACACCCCATTTCCTGTGTGGCCGGTGCATAAATGTTAAAGTGGAGTCCTGGCAAAATTCACTTAATTGTGAGAGGAGTGGTTTCTTCTCGCACTTATGGATATAAGGATCACATGGCAGCGGTCCTCTGCTGCTGCTGTGTGTCAGAGGTCTGCTCACATTGGGCTACTAAATCAGGATCTAGTCCTATGGTATTAAGAGTTGTAAATTAGTTTTCTAACATATTTTTTTAATGCATTCTGATGGGACTTTATATGACATGATTGTGTTAGCTGCTAATCAGTCATCTCAAATGACAAATCACTTTATGCCCAAAAAGCCTCATAGTTCCATGAGCTCATTTTCAGCAATACCTTGCTATGTTATACAATTTTCCGCTGTGTAATACTAACACCCATTGTGCCAAATTTAATTTAAGATGTTCTGGTTGAAAATGACAGTCATTTTTATGAATCACAGAATCAATAGATGAATCAATGTCTGGAATTTAGTGTAATGTAGTAAATAACAAATGCATTTTCATGACTGAATATATGCAGTAGTACTTAAGAGTAAAAATCCGGTAGTACAAATGATAAACGTCCCAGTAACGATTTGGTGAGGGTGGCAAATAGCTATGAACCATAGCAGAAATCCAAGTCCTTATCACACTACAGTAGGTGGATTATCTGGAACTTGAGTAAAGTGTAGGTGATGGTCAGAATGTTGGACAGAGTGGACATGGAGAAGCTGTATCTACAGAGAGGTAACAGAGGATGCACCACCAGAAGTCAGCAGAGTGAATTGGGAACTGCACCGCAGTCATATTCTTAAAATGCCTGTGCCAGTCAGGTATGGAACGTTTGACAATTGAGAAAGAGACAGGTAATCAGGGACACAGATGCACTGCCAGGAATGTGTGACTGAATGCCGCTAGGAACAAGAACCATGATATGCTAAATGCTGCCTATAAAGGCCCAGAGCCTGCGACTGGTTGCCTCCAGAATACCCAACAGGATCTACAGCTATATTGTCAGGTACAAGGCCAAAAAACAAGGTATTAGCCTGGGAAGTATCAGAAATCTGATAAGGAATCAACAGCACCAGGAATAAGAGTTCTAGAAGTGCCTTTTAAACTTGAGTCATTCTATCAGCATCGGTAACACACTCAAGGTCGCCTTAAGAATTTGTGGGGCCCATGACATACCAGCGTGGCCCTGCCCCTATGTGACATCATCAGTGATGTCACATGGATGGAGCCCGCAGACCTGCCTTACTATCCCTGTGCATTGGCTCTATAATGATGGCGGGCTCCCATCGCCCGCGGGCCTGGGACAGTAATCCTGGCTGGCCCTGTACACACCTTCATAGCAACTACAGCTAATGGAAAGCAAAGGTATACCACAGGCAGAAATTACAGCTAAGTCAGGACACAAGTGCCTTGCAACTCACAGTATTTAAAGCACATTGATCAGAAACAGATCAGGATCCTACCAGCTTCAGTATGAAGGAGAAGGCATCAGTGATGAAACTCACTTGGTTGTGATGCAGTGAGCTATCTTTGGGATGGGTCTTTCTAATTGCTTGACAGCCTTTGCTGTAGTTACTCATTGAATAGAGAAAAATTATGTCAAATGTCATGAGGGTTTATGCAATTTGCTTAAGAGTCAGTAGAATTTTAGTTGCATTATTTGGTTACAAATGGCTGGAGAAAACTGTCAATGTATTCAGAAATATTGGAGGTAATAGAGCGGATTCATGGGATTATGGGGCATCCTGTTGTGTTATGAAGTTTTTGTGTATTTTTGGTAATTGGTAAAAAAAATCATGGGTACTGTGGGGTTTCCTGGTATTAGGAAGTTCAGTTCTTTCGTATTATGGATACCTTTCTTGTATGCTTCATTGAGTAGAGTTGTCCGTTCTGTTTCACATGTTGTACTAGATTTATTCGTGTTGCTTCATCATCCTCTAAATCCTATTCGCTTTCAATATAGAAGTCTTTACTGAGGATAAAAATACCTTTGTTAATGGGTTTAATTATTTTATTGCAATCTGCTTTTTTTTTTAGTTTTTTTTTATAATTTTCATTATTTTCCAGTCCTTTTTTTCTATCTTTCCTAATCATTGGCAACCATCGCTTGAGATGACTTCAGGTAGGAGGTGCCTAGAAGAGAGATTTGAGTTAATGTTTCTGTCAGTAGAACAGGGTACCGGAGCAGAAGCTTTGTCCACAGTGCTCCCCATGTGTGTGGTGCCTCCTAAGCCACAGGGCTTTCTAAGGTGCAGGGCCTCTTATCTGATATCCTGGGGCTCACTAAAGATGAAATGCATAAGCTAGAAGTTGCTCTAACTTCAGACTGCTGCAAATATGAACACAGGGTTAAGTTTTTTACTATAGTGTTGATTAAACACACTGGGTGTGCTGGAACTTGTGGTGCCACTTACAGCTTGTGCCCTCCAGCTGATGCGCGTTTCCTGTAGAGAGTGAGGGGGAAAGGCTAATGCAGCCCCTCATCTTCTTTCTTGTATCTGGACCCTATTCACCTCACCCCTTACCCACCTGGCATCAGGCTACAGACATTACAGTAATATTGATCGCTGCCTGCCCATGGACTGCTCAGTGTTGTGTGCTTATTTAAATGCATTTAGTAGTTTTCTACATTGGTTGTGGGTACAGACTATTCAGGTGTTGCCTACTACTTGGATGATTTCCTGGTAGTGGGCCTGGCGAACACTTCCATGTGCAAAGTCATGTTGTTTTCTAAAAAGTCCCTGTACCATTCTCTTGGGGGTATATTTACTAAAGTCAATTTTGCCAAAAAAGACCAAAGTCCTGGGACTTTGCTGGCGATTATGCCATGGCTATATTCACTAAAGGCAAATTCCCGGGACTTTAGCCTTTAGCAAAATTGACCAGGCAAAAATTGCTGGACAGAAATCATCCAGATATTTGCCATCTAAAAAATACAATTCGCCGTATTCACTAAAGGCGATTTTACTAAATAACCTTTAGTTTATTGGCAAAGCGCAGAAAAACAAATCTCCTTGTGATTGAAAGCGCCCCACACGCGTTTCAAACTCGTTCCGAGTTCTTTCTCAAAGACTTTGAGAAAGAACTCGGAACGAGTTTGAAACGCAACGGGGACTTTTATTCACATCCAGGCATCAACAGGAGTGGTTCCGTGGCGTCTCTTCCCCCGGGTTCTTAACATCTGTAGCAGTTACCACAGACCCCTGTTTTTATTCCATTTCCCTGGTATGAACTATCTGTCCCTTTTTACTTAGGAATGTTTTTTTGATCATGTGTTAATAAATTGCTTATTTTTTATTCTTTATTCCCTCTCCATTCATCCCCGTGAGGGGAGATAGGGGATCATTCACACAGGTCACCATCTTCAATAGCATTTTATATGTTTTATATGTCACTGAACATTACTATTTAAGGTTATTTTAGCCTCTGACACTTCCCACTGTGGGTCCCTCAGCACTTGAGAAATACCTTCTATCCATTTATTTCTAGTGTTTATCAAGTCTGTTTTTTTTTAATTTGCGGCAGGGTTTACACCGCTAGGTCTGAGCATCAACCATGGGGGAGTTTATTAATTTACAAGATTGATAGATTAAGTAAAGCCCCTGTCCTGAACTCACACTATATTAAGTACTTTTAATAAACCCCCACTCAATATAAACACAAATTACCCCCCTATGCCACTTTATATCTAACTCCCCTATGCTTTGTGTGTTCTCTCCCCTCCTTGACTCCCCCTCCTCATTAGCAGCTCTCTTTACACACACACACACACACACACACACACACACACACACACACACACATACATACATGTAACACTGTATTTGAATTATTTAAGTGTGCAGACCCTGATGGTGGTTCTGACCACCTTTACTGTCATGTTCCAGGCATGTGTAGTATAAAAAAAATAATAATACTCTTTCCTATGTGGCATACACCTCCGTCTGATAAAGTCCATTAAGTTTATGTTTGATCATTGTCATTACATGAAAGTAACAACTCAAACGATTTTCATGAATAAATCCTCAGTTTTGCAGATAACAAGGTACTGAACTAATAATTGGATTGATTCATAATATCACTCTTCAGACTTCCCAGTGAATGTAATCTGTCTTGTTACAGATCGTGTTTGTGTGTTTCATATTTAATAGTGTTATCAAATATAGACTGGAATTATTACTGTGTGTTCTTTTGTGACATCTATTACTTTAACGTCTGTTCAAACATATTGTGTGATATGTGATACAGGAAGGCATAAAGCACTGTCTAGCCCTGAGACATTTTATTTAAATAACGTGAGCTGAACACAGTGAGCTTCCCAAGTAATTTATATCTTAGTTTAATGTTAACATCCTGTCCCTTGTAGTACATTCATTTCCATTGCTACAGGATCTTACTCTATCTTTTCAAGCAATCATTTATTTTTTTTGCACACAGTATGACAGATGCTACTATAGTGTTTGGTCCAGGTTATAACATTATTTTAGAAAATTCCATGCTCATACATTTTATGGTTATCCAGAGTTTCCTTTTACCTATGTATTATATGTATAATATATGCAATGAATATATTTTATACATTGTTTACTTGAACTGAGTTCTGTCTTTTGATATATATATCAATATATGCGTCTTTCGGGGAGGTAAGTTTTTAACCCTATTCTGTTGCTTTTTAAAAAAAATGTGTGTTTTTTTTTATTGTTTTTTAATTGTATAAAAAAATTATTTATATTTTAAACAAATCTACTATTTACATATGTTCCATTGGTCTCCCCATATATATCCCCCTTTTCCTCCCCCTAATAACAGCTATTAGTGGGAAAAAGGGGGTTATATAGGGAGATCGCTGGAATAAAAGCCTTAACGCCAGTCTGAGCTGGTGTTATTTTAACTCTCAGAGCTGAGTGTAAAACTCCACTCTGAGGGATAGTAAATATGATGAATCATGCAGTATTTACATGGATCGCTATGGAAACTGCAGTTTTCCATGGCGATCCATGCTTTGTAAATAACTAACTTCATTTTCATGCTCTAATGCTCGTTTTCACATTAAAAAGGGTATCAATGTATGAAAACAAATTTTATATGTAGAGCCCATAGTTTTTATTATTAGATGATATCAGTGCTTTTTGTAAAACAAAAAGTGCAGGAACTCACCCCGCATCAGTTCTTATTGCAGCCCCCTATAATTTTTCAGCCCTTATTGCAGCCCCCTCATATAGTTTCAGTCCTTATTACAGCCCCTCATATAGTTTCAGTCCTTAGTGCAGTCCCTCATATAGTTTCAGTCCTTATTGCACCCCCATCATATAGTTTCAGTCCTTATTGCACCCCCATCATATAGTTTCAGTCCTTAGTGCAACCCGTCATATAGTTTCAGTCCTTATTGCACCCTCATAATATAGTTTCAATCCTTAGTGCAGCCCTCATCATATAGTTTCAGTCCTTATTACAGCCCCTCATATAGTTTCAGTCCTTATTGCACCCCCATCATATAGTTTCAGTCCTTAGTGCAGCCCGTCATATAGTTTCAGTCCTTATTGCACCCTCATCATATAGTTTCAATCCTTAGTACAGCCCCCATCATATAGTTTCAGTTCTTATACAGCTCCTCATATAGTTTGTCCTTATTACAGCCCCTCATATAGTTTCAATCCTTAGAGCAGCCTCTCATATAGTTTGTCCTTAGGGCAGCCCCTCATATAGTTTCAGTCTTTAGTGCAGCCCCCCATTGCAGCCAAAACCACTTACCCTCTTCTTGGTCTCTCCTCGGTCTCACCTCCGAGGCACGCTCTCTGTTTTCTAAGTGACGCTGATGCAACCTTAGGGTCGCGTCAGCGTCTTTATTCACCGCACACACCACCGCTGTGACTCCAGAAAAATGTACCGGAACGCCGTTCCGGAGAGTCCACCGGGGGAAAAAGCCCTGGATGATATATATCCTGCTTGTGTGCTTAACCAAACATTAGTATTGTAAACCTGTGTGTCATTGTTTGCTGCCTCACCAAGACCAGCAGGCCACAATCTTTTACCAACAGTTTATTTTTTAATATTAGCAGCAAACATTTACTTTTTTCATTTTACTTTTATTTATGTATTATTCCCAGCATTCTGTATTTGCCAGAGGTTATATATTTTACTTCCACAACTGCCACTGGTCTCATAAATCTTCTGTAGTAAAAATGTTGTCTGCTTTATTTGCTTCTATTGTTTCAGTGGTTTGAAGATAATGGGCAACACCTTTTACTTAGGGCCACATGTGGCCATGAGGGCCATCAGCTTCAACCCTCAGCACTTTTGTGTATGAATGTTAGATTTTTTGTTATATGATGTAGAAATTGTCATTTGTATATGTTGCCTGCTTATCTGACTTTACAGATGGATTTTTTTTGAGTAAATCTGTTTAGCTTTTACCATTTAAATAGACAAAAGTGCACAGGTCTTCCACTAGGTGTCACCATTATAATAAACAATTCCAGTGCCTGAACTATATTGCAGTATGATGGAGAGGATAGATTGGATGCTTTTAGCTTTAGTACAGAAACTACACACACTGCCTTTGAGGTGCTGCAAAGACATGAAAGGACTCAGGAAAAGACTACAATCACAAGGCAGCCTGAAGTGAACATTCTTTGCCAGTTTTAAGATACTCTCAGAAGATGAAGCATTAACACAGGGAGCTTTCAGGATAACTACTTTAATATTCTGGAACTTGACTAAGACAGGATATTTTACTGTAGGACTTGGATGACTGAATGAGAATATTTGAAATGGCTTCACCAACTAACATATTCTGAACTGCTCCAGCTCAGGACCCCTGAAGAATAGTTTCAAGGAACCAGTACCTCCATAACTAAGGGAGGTTGGGATCAGTAAGATTTACCATGTGACAACTCTAAAGGTTAGTTCCTTGACTCAGAATGTATATCCATCTAAGAACCATATGTTATCTACTGGAATAGCATATGGGGCTGAAAAGTGAAATGCCTTGTGGATTGATCAAAGCCACTGTAAAGTAACTACTGAACCCACAGTGTTTGGGGGTTTACACATGGGCTATACAAACCACGATGGTCATCATCATCAACAGCAGCCACATGAACAAAGACATCAGGTCCTATGTAATAGAAGATTTTCAAGACCTCAGTACCACTATCATGATTTCTGGATCTTTAAACCCTCCTCTACTGAAGATCATTCAAGATGCCACCACTAGTAATCTTATGCCCACCTCCAGCTTCCTGAGTGAAAATGACACCCAGTGTGGTGAGCAGATCCTTAATTATGGTCACATTGAAAAACTAATCATAGGAGCCATCCTGTCTCTCATCACCTTGCTGACCATTGCGGGGAACTGCCTAGTAGTCATTTCTGTTTGTTTTGTGAAGAAACTTAGGCAGCCCTCAAACTACCTGATTGTGTCCTTGGCTTTGGCTGACTTGTCTGTAGCCATCGCTGTCATGCCTTTTGTCAGTGTCACTGACCTCATTGGTGGGAAGTGGATTTTTGGGCACGTGTTCTGTAATGTCTTTATAGCGATGGATGTGATGTGCTGCACCGCCTCTATTATGACATTGTGTGTCATTAGCATTGACAGGTAAGACTTTAAAAACTTGTTCCTTTTCTAACACATATTGTATATTGTGCAAGTTAGGTCTACAAACTATAAAAAAAAGGACAAAAAGTTTTTCCTGTACATTGATGAATGATAAAAACTTTTGCTTATATTATGATTGTTGAATAAAAAAAAGTCTCCAAAAATAATTTTCTTTATAATAAATACCATGAGATGCTTTGAAAATAAATAATAAAACATGGATAACAAGAGATCAGTTTCATACAGTATATTTAAGTTCTAATATATGACAATTTAACAACAAAAAGAACTGTTGTAGTTCAACTATATAGCTTAATTTTCATCTCACAAACATCATGATTATTGAGTTCCTGTTTAATGGTATAGTTTCTTTATAAAGTACAGTGCAATCACAGATTTAGTTGTTGGTTATTCTTTAACTAGAAGAAATATCTTATTTTCAGCACAATTTGTAATAAAAAAAAAACCCTGACATAATATTGTTCCCTGCTGCAGAGTTTTCACATAGTAGAAATATTTTGTGCATTATGTAATTTAATGATGACTAATATTAATGATATGCATAATTTATTCTTATTTCACTTAGGGGCTGATTCAGAGTTACACTTCCACCTTTTTTTTAGGTGCAAGTGTAGACCTGAGCAATACCATGTTGAATTGCAAGGGGAGGCAGATTTAAATTGTAAAACCAGAATTAAAATTAGGAGGTGAAGTTTCTTAGCTCAACGCTATTTTATAGAATAATCATGAAGCTATGCAGTATTTTAGGTCTATGTGTAAAAGTAATGTATTTTCCATGCATGCAAACATTTTTACATTAATTAACACCCCTTACTTTGAAAAATGGTTTAGCCGAGCTGTACACTTGCACCTAAAAAAAGGTGTAAGTGCATCTCTGAATCAGCCTTCTTATACTTATATAAGGCAGTCAGAGCTTAGACTGAAACAGCAGTGGCCGTCCCATGCTGGATACCCACTGCATCCTAACCTCCGCACGATAGTTACGCCGGCTCACCTCTACCTTTAAATTTCTGCACTATCCCCACATAAAAAGGGGGCGGTACGGAAATGTGGATTGTACGCAAGGACTGAAGCCAGCATTGACTATACAATTAGCATCCCCCCCACCCACAGTATTCCACAATAGTATATCCTGGTACTTTGGCACCTGCGCATGCGCCATAGTACCAACAGGGGAGTTTTCCAATCATAGCGATCGCAAAAGCCCTCTAAGTGTGTATTAGGATCCTACCCCATGTCCTAGAATTCTTAGTATCACATATGAATATATATGTTTAATATTTTTCACATCCCTCCACACAGACTGGGAAGCTACTGTATTTTGTGTGCTTAATCTATAATTAGGATATAGAAGCAGCATTACTGCAAAAAATGGATAAAACCCATCGGATAAGCAAACTGTTTTTTAGATGTGTGTCTAGATGATCTGCACATAGCACTTTTATGGCCTTTGTGGACAGATAGAACATTCTTGAGAACACAGAGCTTTAAGTATCTTTCTAAAGTTCAGCCAGTAAACAGCAACTGTATTGAAATGCTGCTGTATATGATTATTTATACCGCCACGTCTTCCAAAATTGGGCGTAGCGTATCACATGGCATGTCCTCTTTATATATATGCATGAAAAGTGCAAGGAAAATAAACGCCTGGATGTGCAGGCTCACACACCAGGCATGACAGGGTTAACGTTAGGGCAGTAGTAGCCAGTTAGATTAGACTTGGGGGTTGAGTCTTGTAAGGGGTATATAGGAAGGCTGCCATTTTAAGTCATCCTTCTTCTGGAATTTTCTTCCCTCCCTCTCTTCCCTTTAGCTATTTACTAACGTGTTTATTTGCTTTCAGTTGGGGCATAGTGGTGGCGGTATTTGTGGGGCAGTCAGCAACTTCTGGCACTAAGCCCAGTGCTGAGGTATGGTGCAGGATAGGCACACCCTTTGATGCAAAAAAAGGATGCTATGCCGGCTGGCTAGTATCCCGGTTTGCCTCCCCGGTTCCCACAAGGTTGTGCAATTAGGACAGGGGTGTGTGCTGGTTGACCATATTCTCCGTAGCACCGAGGGCAGGGGGTTTCTGCCCTCCGTTATCTGTGTTGCGTGCCCTTAGCTGACCACCCACCGATAGAGGCGACACCTTTCCTTCTTACTAAATTAATAGTCTTTTGATTCAAATCATTAATAAACTATGCCCCCTATTTTAAATGCCATACAGTTGTTTGTGTCTTTATTTGAATGCATGACGTGTGTACCCTGCTCAGCCATTGGCGTTTAATGCCAGTAGGGGCTGCAGTTATAGAGTTGATGGACTATGTTACAGATAAAGTTGGTAGCATGTGACCCAATGAGTACACAGTTGTGTGTTTGAATGCAACTTTATTTAGTTCTCTAAGGAACCAGTGGTTAATGATGTGTGGGCTGATAGTCCTGCAGAGATATGGACTCTTCTGGGTCTTATACCCGCCAGTTAATCAAATGCCTGCGACTTAACTCGCTCCTGTTCATATTGTGCATTACTGAATGCCCATTCTTGCTTCCTTGAGATTGTTTTCTTTGTAGAACTATATAACAAAAACAAATAAAAATGTACTAAAAATTTATGCAATTAAAAAATAATAATATGGCTAAACACGTAGGAGCTTATCAAGAGTTTTTGTGCAAACAGAATGCACAACTCTGGATAGGACGTAAGGGCAGGCGCAGATGGAGACATATAGGGATGCAGTCTTTGGTCTGATGCTACTATTTTAAAAATACAGACAGTTGAAAGCTGATTTTCGGCTGCCTCTATTTTAAAAATACTAGTATTTTGTAATTTTTGTGAATGAATGGGTAAGTATGCCATTTCGCATTCTTACCCATTCATACATTCAGAAATTGCTGCCAGTCCCGCCACATGCACCGGACTGTAGGTGAGTACTAGGGTCAGGCTGCAGGGAAGGGAGTATTACGGTCAGGCTGCGTGCAAGGGAGTCTTAGGGTTAGGCTGTGGAAAAAGGAATTTTAGGGTGAGGCTGTGGGGAAGGGAGTTTTAGGGTCAGGCTGCATTGAAGGGAGTTTTAGGGTCAGGATGTGGGCAAGGGAGATTTTGGGTCAGGCTGTGGGAAAAGGAGCCTTAGGGTTAGGCTGTAGGCAGGAAAGTCTTAGGGTCAGACTGCAGAGAGGGAAGTTTTAGGGTCAGGCTGCAGGGAAGGGAGGGTTAGGATCAGGCTGCAAGCAGGGGAGTCTTAAGATCAGGCTTCGAGGAAGGGAGGGTCAGGGTAAAAATTAGGAGAAGTGTTGGGCTTAGAGCAATTCTCAACGTTGGCTGCTGCCTAGGCGAGGCAGGTGCATTCGATTTCCCAGGCACTTCGCAAATGCCTGGGAGAGAACGGGCCTTTCAAAAAAAGGCAGTTCGACCGGAGACCCACACCCATAATATGTGTGAGGCTGCAGGTTGCCAGACTCCTATGTTTTCAAGTTGTTTCTAGTTTAATCTTTTACAGTATTAAGTCAGTCCTTTAAATCATTTCTGTTACACTCCGTTAACATGTCTGTATTTCTGTTCTGTTATTTTACTGTTCTATTCATTTTATGCCTGCCTATTTTACTGCTATGTATCTGCCATTGCTAGCTGTGCAGCTAGCTGCACATTCCCAGCTGCAGCTATTAGCTCTGGAGGTGTGTCAGGCCCTCCTCACTGATTGGAGGAGGGTTCTTTAAATAGCTGCTGCTGGGATCTGCACACCGTCGGTTATAGCGTCTGGTCCTTGCTTTATGCTCGCTGACATCATGTGCCTGATAAGTGCTTTTTGCTCTTGCTACCCTGTTAGTTACGGCGACCATATGCGTAAGAACGGCATTTCTGCCGTTCTGCGCATGCACCGGGCAGATGTTGCCCGGCGTAGTTAGGGAAACTGATCCTTAGGATCAGGTGTCCCTAACTGTTGCGTAGTTACGGCAAGGGGGGCGTTCTTCACCGTAACTGCTCAACCGTTACGGAAGGAAGGCGGGGGAAGGTAAGTAAATGAGGGAGGGAGGGCGGGTTAGGGCAGTTACGATCCTGCGTAATTCCCTCCTGTTACGCCGGCTGAAGTTAAGTTAGCCTTCAGCCAGCGTAACAATGGGTAATTACGCCGGCCACAGGGGGAGTGTCGGGGGAGTGCTCCAGAGCTACACTGGCCGTACTTACCATGTTTTTACCATGTGTACTGGGCACAGATCATCAGTGCGATAAACTGCATCTGGTCAGTAATAAACGTCCTAACAATGTGAAATGGGGACATCAAAGTGTGACATCATTTTGTGAACTGTGGTCAGTAATATGTAGCATAACTATGTGAACCAGGCACATTACAGTGTGGCATAATAATGGAACTGTGGTCAGTCATATATGTCATAATATTGCTTTAATCCTGTAATAGCTTTTTTTCTGTTCTAGGATTTGTTGTAACACTTGAACTATCAGGTCAAAACACCTAAAGCCCTGCGGTGATCAAGGAAACAAAAAAAGGAGAGAAGAGGAAAAAAGAGAAAAGGCAAAGGAAAAGTGATGAAATGTTATAAGCAAATTCACTCTGTTATTGCTAAGACATTATTGCACTAGTGGTACCTGTCTAGTTATATCATGTAATACAATTTGGAAAATGTATTTCTCTTATTTCTTCAAATGTAATTCTGAAATATTTAATTAACCCACTTCTGAAAATCATGGTCCACCTGCACAAAATTCCTACTCAGCACAGGCCAACAGTCAAGTATCAAGCTGTTCGCTGCCCACCTCCTTAGCACTGTCCAGTACTTCAACATCAAGTGCTCCTCTCCTTGACTCCTAAGCATTGTCTAGCACTTCATAATAAAGCACTTCTCTCCTCGACTCCTCAGCACTGGTCAGCAGGGATACAGTAAGCATTTTGACACTAACTTACTCGATGGATGGTAGAGCAACACCATTTCACTGACAGTGTCATAATGTTTACTTCCGCTACATTGATCAGGCCTTCTGTTTTACACTGGAGAGCCTCTACATGCTGCTCCAACAAAACCTGCTGACTGACCAGCTACTTTTCTAATAATGTAAGAACAGAGGGCTGGATCCAGACTTAACCATCTAAACCATGTTCATTGCAGGGGGAGTTAAGTTAATTATATTTTTTGCATGCAGGGATATATGTTTGAATTGCTTACTACACACAGATACTGACCAGCTTTACTATCACTACTATTTAGACTTGGAATAGGAAACATCACCTTTCAACTCTAATACTTGTTTGCAACAGATGAAATTTGACTCCCCTGCAATCAATATGGTTTAGCCCAGGAGTAACTAAGTGCAAGCACTTACTTAAGTCTGGATCCAGCCCAGAGTTTGTACTCAAAAGAACATATTGTTCTATGCATGCAACTCTCACCTTACCCCGCAGTCACTGTCCCTTGGTTTTCCTGGCAGCATCCTCCGCTGTTCATGCCATCACATGAATGTGACAGCATGTAAATTAGCCATGTGGGAAGCACTGCCTGCAGTTCTTGGTGGGCGTGCACTTCCTCACCCATCATGGTGTCCTGACTGTTGCCTAGCAGCCAGGACCACACCTAATGAATGTGCTGCAGTAGGGATGCTGACCAATTAGTGACCAGCAGCCCCTTTATAATAATAACAGGCAGCGCTCCCACCTTTATAGCATTAGGCACTACCTGCACTGTCCTGTTACTTGTTGGTGTATTCTCTATATAGAGATTTATTTTGCCTATGTGTATCCCGCCCCCCCTGTTACCTTTCCTTATTGTGCTCATTTCCTCTCTGTGTATCCAGCCTCCTTGTTACCTTGCCTTTGTGCTTCTCTCCTTACACTTTTTCCTGCTTGTCTTATTCCTGCCCTTTGATTGTGAGTGTAGTTCTGGTAGGGAGTTGTCTCCATCTAGCCTCTGCCCAGTGTGATTTCCGTGTTCCATTGTGGGTTGCTGTCCCATGTCTTTCTTGCTGTCAGGAGCCCTCGCTCTCACCTTTTGGCTACTTCTGGGTGTTTGTTTCACCAGGGGCTACAACCTGCTAGGTGTCCGCAGCCCAGCTTAGCCTATCCCCCCCACCATCAGGGACTCTAGTGAAGATCAGACTGCTTGTAAGACTCTGTGCCCTGGTTGACCACGACCGTAACACACATAAGATCAAAACAACTCTTACGTTTACAAATCAAAAAGATGGAAGAAAAGATTAGCATAAATACTTCAATCAAATCTTGGTCAATAAAGAAAAAAAGAAAAAGAATTTGGCTAAATTTACTCAAAAAAGAATGATAGTGTGAATTGCTTCTGCTGCAAACTGTTCTCTCAGAGTTTTAAATTGATTAAAGAAGGTTCAAGTAACTGGAAAAATCCAAGCAATTGCTTCAGTCCCATGAGGATAGCAAGGAGCACAATACAAATATGACAACATGGAAGGAACGGCCAAAACAGCATGTTGGAAGGTTGAAAGTAGGGCTGGCAGTCAAATACATCATTTGGTCAAGAGAATACAAAATTCTGAGACACAATCAGTGCCAAAATACTTCAAAACCATGGTTTTAGAGCTACATTATGTTAGCTCTCTGTTATTATAAGAAATGTTACAATGGAAGAGACTCCTCAAATTAAAGAATTTCAAGGGCTTCCTTGCAACAGAGGTGACAATGAGAGAAAGTTTATCATGCCTATCTTCAACGCAACATTCCCTTTCAGGACTGCAGAGGCCAATTCTATGACAATGGTGCCAACATGAAGGGAAAGAAAAAAAGACATTCAAGCCTGGTGCCCAGACTTTAAATCTTGTGGTAGCTGATGCAGATGCAATTGGCTACTTTGTATATTTAATTTAATTATTCACACTGTTCTCAGCAACCACACATAGATGGGTTATCTTCCTACCCTGAAATCATGGTCCAACACCAGGTGGTTAAACCAGATCAAAAGCAATAAGAGCTGGGAAATCAGAGAGGCTGGATGTGAGGGAGACTATTACAGCCCTTGTGGTGAAAGTTAAAGCCCAGAGTCTGGCTGATGAGTCTGTAGACAATAGGTATGATGTACTGGAGGGCGCATACATCCTCACCTCCGGTCACCCCAATTATGCACTTTGCGTGGGTAAGTAGGGTGTCGTGCTTAACTTTGGATCCGGTCCAAAGAGTGACAAACACCCACATTTTTTTAATTGGATCTGGTCCTGTATGTATTTCAAGACAGCAGAAAAACTGAGGAATAAAACTGCATTTAGATCTGAGATAGAGGGAAATGGGTGTTTGTCGGTCGGTCAGAATGGACCTTTTCTGAAAGAGCCATTTGTACCAGCCAGTTTCAAACTAGCTCTAAAATCGATTGCTTCTGCCTCACTGAGGAGAAGTAGGCGATCATCCCTAGGACAAAATCACAGCAGCAAGAGGTGAGTATTTATCTAAACCTAACCCTTATCCTACTAATCATCCTAACTCCCCCTTCCATTACCCTAATTCTCATACTCTACTCTCCGCAGCCTGATCCTAAGGGGCGGATTTACTAAGGGGTGAGTTATCTCGCCTGTAAAAATCGATGGACATCACTGTAGTTTTCCAGCAAGTTTAATCTCAAACTCACTGTATTTACTATGGAGCGAATTTCCCCAGTGATTTTCTAACTACAGTGATGTCTGCCGCTTAAATTACAGCGAGTTTATGTTAAACTTTGGTGAGTTTGTGTTAAACTTGCCGTAGATCATTGTCCTTTTTCAGGGCCAGTGCTAGAGTGTTCGGCGCCCCCCTGCAAACTTAAAATTTGCGCCCACCTGTTTAACAATTTATCATTATAATTACTAGAGTATAGTATCCATGGACCTGATTCAAGCACAGGTCCCATGTAAGCATCATAAAACACAATCTTGTAACCACAATAAAAAAAAAGCAAATCATAGCTGTTACTATACAATACAGGCAGCATCCTAGTCTCCACTATACAATTCCCATTTCATCCTAAAAACTGCAACATAATACAGACTATGGGCTCTATTTACTATAGCAACCAGGCTCGCTGCACCTAGCAGGACCGCAGGGAGTATTTATTAAAACTTACCCCTCAGGCGAGGTCCCAAGACGGTCAGCGAGCCTTTCGCTGACATCGTTCTGCGCTGGAGTCCCGGCACATGCGCAGTAGATGCCTTTTGGGACTTTAAAAATGTCAAGTCTCAAAATCACTGCGCACGCGCCCAGACAGGTAAGTTTTAAAGCTTCAGTTTCTATTTTTTTTGTGTTTTTTTGTAATTGAATAGGTTTATTAGATAAAATGTTATTAAAACTAGTTAATATATTTTTATTTTTATTTTTTTTACTTAGATTTTAATAGATTTTTTTACTTAACTATATTCCAGTTGTCCCCCGACATGTACCCCCCTCTTCCTCACCCTAATAACAGCTATTAGGGGGAGGAAAAGGGGTTTACATGGGGAGACCGCTGGGATACTTACCCTAACGCCATCTTCCTACCCGGCACGGATTGTTAAAATCCACGCTGACACTTTGTAAATACCGGTCCGCATTCATTAGAGTGGGCCGGCGATCGGGAGGGTTAATGCGATCGTTGCCATGGTTTCCATGGCAATGATAGGATTATAAATAAGGAACTCTTCGTTTTCATATGATAAAGCCCGTTTTCACACGAAAACGGGCTGTATCATATGAAAACGATGGCCCGGATCCAGAACTATGGCCATCTTCCACAGATGGCCGTAATTTGCTGAAAGATAGCTACTGCGCATGCGTAGTAGCTATTGTATGTAATCAACGTATCGTTTCGATACGTAGATTGCGTAAATGCGGTCTTAAAGACCGCATATACGGAATCTACGTAACGAAGCGATCCGGGCCGATGTTTGTAAATAGAGCCCTATAAATCTTAGGGACACATACCTTACAGACATTATTCTAGTGACCGCTATACCACACAGGCCACCATACAATACAGAATACATCATTCCAACCACTGTACAATAAATTCAACATTTTTGTAACCTCAATGCAGTTAAAAAGGCCTCAAAACCAGAAAACATTTGTAACTAAAATACAATAGAAGCACAGCCTTGTAAGCACTTAGTTTGTGTGTGTGTGTGTGTGTGTGTACAGTGTATATATTCATCCAATCTCTCCCCCTTGCATGTGCTCCCCCCTATGTGTCTCCAGTCTCCCAATATTCTCCTTTATGTATCTCCAGCCCCTCAGTATTCCCATCATGTCTCTGCAGTCCCTCACTATCCCCATCATGTCTCTGCAGCCCCTCAGTATCCCCATCATGTCTCTGTAGCCCCCCAATTTCCCCATCATGTATCTGCAGCCACTCAGTATCCCCATCATATCCCTCCAGCCCCCCAATTTCCCCATCATGTAT
>WWET01000247.1:393160-407504 GCA_011038615.1 Limnodynastes dumerilii | reverse complement strand
CTCCCGCCCCCCCCCCCCCAGTATCCTATCATGTGTCTCCAGCCCCTAGTCATCCCATCATTTATCTCCAGCTACCCAATATTCTCATCATGTGTCTCCAGACCCCCCAGTATCCCACCATGTGTCTCCAGCCCCCAGTCATCCCATCATGTGTCTCCAGCTCCCAGTATTCCCAATAATGTCTCTGCAGCCCCTCAATATTCCCTATCATGTCTCTGAAGCCCCCAATTATCCACATCATGTCTCTGCAGACCCCAGTATTCTCATCTTGTCTCTGCAGCTCCCAGTATTCCCATCATGTGGCTCCAGCCTCCCCAGTTTCCCCATCATGTTTCTGCAGCCCCCCAGTATCCCCATCATGTCAGCTGCCGCCCCACAGTACCCCCATCATGTCACTGCAGCCCCACAATTACCCCCTCATGTCGCCGCAGCTCCTCAGTATCCCAATCATGTCTCTCCAGCCCCCCCCAATATCCCCATCGTGTCTCTGAAGCCCCCCCAGTATCCCCATCATGTCTCTGAAGCCCCTCCAGTATTCCCCATCATGTACTTCCAGCCCCCCCTCAATATTCCCCATAATGTGCCTCCAGCCCTCCCCCTCAGAATTCCCCACCATGTTACTCCAGCCTCTCCCCTTTTTACTTACCTTTGTGTCCCTCTTTCCTTCCTCCTCCACGGCGCTCTTTCTGCATACAGACAGTGCTCATACAGGAAGTTCCTGCAATACTCTATGTAACTACTGCGACAGCTCATATAGGAACCTCCTGTATGAGCGCTGCCAATCTTCATAGCGGGGAGTGGGGGGGATGACCGGCGCCTATCCAGCATGGATCACGCCGGCCCTGTCCTTTTTAATAAAAATAATATGCCACCACTAGAAAGGGTTAAATGCATAGTGTGGCATACAATTAACCCGTAGCATGCTTTAGCATATAGTAGCAGAAGTCACAGCATGCCCCTGTGTTGAATTATTGTATTATAAGCCTCATGCAAAGGGTTAATAGCATGCTACGCTATGAAGAACTTGACTGCAACAAAGATATGTGTTTAAAAGAAAAAACAAAATTATAATAAAAATGTCAAATGCATCGTTATATAATGTAATCCAATAAAATATAATTTTACCCCTTTTGTTTTGTGAATGTTGCCCTGTTATGTGTTAATGAATAGTGCTTCGTAATGTATTAAATAATAGCTGCCTATAATGTAATTAATAATACATTTGGCATACTTACCTGTTAATTCATAAAATCTTCTAATTAGTGCTATTTTTGAAATTCAGACAGCCGATAACAAGCTTTCGGCTGTCTGTATTCGGAAATAGCATTTTTCTTATGGAGACTGCATCCAGAGAGAAATGTCCCTATACACGGATCTATCTGAAAGTACAAAAAAATAATCACCACTCTAAGGGCCTGATTCAATTAGCTTCGCATCCGCGTTATTTGCTGTGCAAAGCTAATTCTGTGGATTTTTATTTTGGATTAAACGGGGCATGCATAAATATCTCCAAATTTTAAGTAGCGTATATGACAGGAAAAGGTGCACCGTGAGCTTTTTTCCGTCATCGCACCTAATTGAATCAGGCCCTAAGAATCCATCCGTAGTATAAAGTAAATATCTGAATTAAATAAATTTTTCCCCTTCCAGGTGGAGTCAGAGGGATGTGTCTGGTGTCCACTGTGAACCTCTTGTGGAGTTCTGCTTATTTAAGAATATTTTGCTGGTAAATGCAGGTGCATATGCAGGCATTGATGCAGCATCTGTAATATGTGCTGATGTAGTTGGCTAGGTGTAAGTTGATATAGTATGTCCAAAACTGATGAAATTTTGTTTTTTTCCAACTAATCGCCACACACTAATTATATAAAAGTAGCCTTGACCCCATGACAGAATGTTCAGTTCTATAATTAGAGTGTTGTATGAATAAAGTACATACAACTCATTAATGTTTATTCCACTCTACATAGGGCCCTGTCCCCTGTGTGTGGCCATGTCAATCTCAGCATTAAGCACCGCACCCACCATACAGTCTTTGGCTTTATGCAGCAGGAGGGGTTTATTAATGCACTCTGACACATTTATGTTCTCAGCTAATAATTGGCTAGTTTATTGGAAGTTTATTTCTTTATATGCACTAAAGATTATAAACATAATGGGCCATATCCAGACCTCCATACGAAAGCACATTTACGCTAGCCGCTGTTGTAAAATCGCCTTTTTGTATATACTGCACATGCGCGCGCCAGATGTTACTCAACGTAACTCTGATCGTTTGTACCTTCAGTGTAAATATGAAGGAAAGGGCGGGTCATCCATACGACACCCGGAAATATACTTTGTAGGCGGAGGGAGGCATTTAAATTGTACAGCATGGGCCGGGTTAGGCCGTTACGTACAACAATCCATTATGTACGACCATACTTACGCTTTGAAAAGTTAAATCAAGTAAATGATGAGCAAGGGGAGTGCCCAGGGGAGTGCTTAGTACTTACGATAGCGTAAATACACTACGTGAACGAACATTAACAGAACTTAGATCTGGATCCAGCTCAATGGGGCTGATCCAGACCTACGCGGACGGCAGTGTAAGAACAGCAGAAAAGCCAGATGTTGGGCAGCGTAACTACGACAACGTCCGATCTAGGATCGGGTGTCCATAGTATCAGCGTAGTAATGGCTGAGGGGGTGTTCCTCACCGTTACTACTCATAGCTTAGTGTAGGTAGGCGGAGGGAAGTAGTTTAATGAGGGAGGGAGGTGTTTGGGTAAATACGCTCCGGTCCCAGCGTATTTACCCTCGCTTACACCGGCTGAAGTTAGGGTAGCCTTTAGCCGGCGTAAGTGAGGGTAAATACGCTGGGACGGGGGGGGAGTGTCGGGGGGAGTGCATGCCGATACGCTGTGCGTTAGTATGCACTGGGCATCGGCGTAGGTCTGGATCATGCCCAATGTGCCTAATGGTCTGCCTCACGCATTGCAAATTGCCTGTATTCTGGATTGTGGAAATGCTTTGCGAAACATTGTGTCTACATGCGTCAGGTAAAGTAAATGATGGAAATGTGTATTGGTTGTAAAAATGCTTTTCCGAATCATCCCTTCACACCTTAAGATCTCCCTTTTAAGTTTTCTGTTTTTCTTCTACTATATCGCTTTGTTTATTTTTCAGCATGACATTCCAAAGCTGCAACAGAGTGGTTGTAAAACTCTGTTTACCCTAATATTTGTAGAAGTATAAATATAAAATGAGACACAAACAGTGTTTCAGTTTTCAACTATTGGTATATTAGTTCAGCGGGATTATTGTGTATTTCAAAGTTTACGTACTGCTGAGAATTTTTAGCTTTTATTGCTGGCATTCAGGCTGTGTGCTCTCTTATATCATTTAGCCTTTGAATAAACACTTTTTAAATTTAAATATTTTGAACTTTTTAAATCTTTATTGGCATCTGCATTGTTTAGTAATAACTTACCACACACAATATATGACAGCAATTAGAATACATTTTGATTAATTTTGTCCTTCAACCAAAAGAGCACATTATTATGATGTGTTATTATTAATATTTATAACAATGTAATATAGTGCTGCATATTCTATGCTATGTAACAAAGACTGAATAAATTTGTTATATGCAAATACTATAAAGCACAAATGATGAAGACTTTTAGAAAAAGAATGAAAGAATTCCATGTTCTTTTAATTACTTGAAATTATTTAAATAACAATTTTTACTAATGCGTTTAAACTGACTTGCTAAGCGTTATTGCATTGATGCATCACTTGTATCATAGTTGTAGAGGAGTTATAAAGAGTGCAGGGAGTATTGTAAATGTACACTAGTAAAACAGAGCATATGCCCAAATTTTGTCATGAGCGAGGCAAAAACCCTTTTTTTATCGCTGTTGTTTTTTGAAAAATAAAAGGAAGACTGAACCATGCAATTTATCAACAAAATCAGCAATACACATTAATTTATCTAAGATAAAGGATATAGGACTTTATCCAGTGTTTAGCGTGTGGAATGTGGACTTATAGAATCAAGAATGTGTCTGTCTATCTCTGTGCATATACACTCTGGAATTGATATTGTGGCATCTTAAGGGGCATCTGGGGAAATATGTTATTGTATAATAGTTATTTGTAGCTCTTCCCTTCTCAGTTGAGTAACAGTCATACTACACATTGATACCAAAGTGTGGTGACATCTTTCCCATTCCCTCTTGTTAGACTATGTATAAATGAGATCACTGGAACTCTGGTAGCTCCACTCAGATAAAGCTGGCCTTGACCAATTTGGAGCCCTAGCCATGATTTTGGCTGGTGCCAACTTGCAGCTATTCTTACCACTGTCAGGACACGGGTCACCAGAGGCCACTACGCAGCCCCACTGTCCTCCTGATTCACCGTCACACAGGCAGAGTAATAGCAGCAATACAACTGTATCTTTATTATATATCAAAAGTTAACAGTCCTCAAATAGCCAGGATGAATAAAAGCATAAAGTTAAGTCTCAAATATGTTCCCAAATCTTTAAAGTCCAAATTGTGAATGTCCACTAATACAATGGCCTTGGTAAATGTAATCCTCGCTCCTCTGAGGGTCTTTCTGATAAAGAGGTCTTGGATACAGATGTACAGTTTACAGTTCTGGAAAGAATCCCAAAAGTTCTTGTAGCCAGAATATCCTGATTTAGCATGCAGGTCCCTGGTAGGAGATATCAATCCCAAACACCCAATTCCATAGTTCAAAATTCTTAAAATCTGCCTTCTCAAGCCCTGCTCATCCTTTTTGCTCAGGACCCACCTCCATCCCTTGGTTACAGCCCCTTACAGTCTTGTCACAGGTGGGGTGGCATGTGATTGGCTATTCAATAGTTAGGTGACAGCTGTCCATCAATGTCCAAGAGAAAACCCAGCTCAGAACCCTCTGTGGTTTTGGCTCCAGTCAGTCTATTCTAAGACCTGTGGCAAACCTTTGATGCTTATAACTTCTGCCCTGCCCCTAGATATCAGATAGGGACCAACTCACTGCCAAAATTAACTCTTGACAGTCATTTGTAATGTCACACACCTCTAGTTTCCTGTAGAGGAAAGAAGGGGGATAGATGCACTCAAGTTTTCCTTTCAGTAGCAACATAGTAACAAGAAAAGAAGAGATTCTAAGCACTACTTACATATTGGGATATATTTTTTGTCAATCTTTTCTCTTGCAAGAAAGTCTAGTGACATCCTTCCTCATCCCCCCACATCATGACATGTAGCTCTAAAATCCTAAACCCTGCACCCTTTATCACTCCCTCCCCCTATCCCATTCCCATCTTAACCCCCTGCCCTCGCACCCACCCCAATCATCCTCTCTCATCCCCCCCACATCATGACTTGTAGCTCCACTTTCCTGAACCCTGCACCCCCTATCATCCCCCCCTCCCTGTCCCATCTTAAACCCTTAACCTTTGCCCCCCCCAAGCCTCTCCCCCCCTCCCCGCTCATCTAACCCTGCCAACCTCATCCACATTTCCACTCTCCCCACCCTCCCCTTCTCCTGCACTCTCTGGAACGCAAGATCCATCTGTAACAAGCTCCCAGCCATACATAATTTGTTCACCTCTAATTCCTTCAACCTCCTAGCTCTCACCAAAACATGGCTCTCTCCCACTGACACGACCTTACCTGCTGCTCTGGCCTATGGAGGTCTCTTCTTCTCCCAATCTCCCAGAGCCGGCGACCATCATGGTGGTGGTGTCAACCTGCTCCTCTCTCCCTCCTGCACTTTCCGCACTATCCCTCCTAAACCCTCCCTCATCTTCTCTTCCTTCAAGGTCCACTCTATACACCTTTTCCGTCCCCTAGACCTCTGTAATCTACCAGCCCCCAGGCCCTTGTTCACAGTTTTTTGAGAACTTTGTTGCCTGGCTCACCCACTATCTCTCCTCTGACCTCCCTTCCATCATCTTGGGTGACTTCAACATCCCTGTTGATAACCCCTACCACTGACTACTCCATCTCTCCTTTTCCTCTCTCTGACTACCACCTCCTCTCCTTCTCCCTCTCCTCTCCTGCCTCCGCTACCTCCCCTACACCCAAACGCACCCTCACCAGATAGAACATCTGCACTCCGGACATCCCTGCCTTCTTCCTTGGCCACCTCCTCTCCCCCATACCTCTCTCTCCTGCCCCTACCCCTCTCTCCCACTACCTTGCTCACATTTATCTTCCCTTCCTCTTTTAAGCATGCCCTTGTCTCTCCCATTCTCCAAAAACCTGATCTGAACCTTATATCACTCTCCAGCCACCGACCTATATCCCTTCTCCCCTTCGCTTCCAAACTCCTTGAGTGCTTAGTTTACCAACATCTCATCAGCTACCTCACTGACCACTCTCTCCTGGACCCCCTGTAATCTGGTTTCCTGCCTCTCTATTTTACTACTTCCCTTACCAAAGTGACCAATGATGTGTTATCTGCCAAATCCAAGGGCCACTAGTCCATCCTCATCATTTTTGATCTGTCAGCTGCTTTTGACACCATTGACCACCCTCTTCTGCTCCTACACTGTTTGGTCTCACTGACACTGCTCTCTCCTGGTTTTCCTCCTATCTCTTTGACTGCACCTTCTCTATTTCCACCTCTAGCTCATCCAACCCCCCTCCCTCTGCACTCCCTGTTGGTGTCCCCCAGGGCTCTGTCCTTGGACCACTCCTCTTCCCCCTCTACACCTCCTCACAGGGTAACCTCATCAGCACCTCCCCTGACCTCAATCCATCTCTTCTGTTTAAGATTTCAGAGTGCCATGTGTCCGGGTATGGGTCTCCGGTTTTGAAGTGTCGTTTCCTCCAAGCCAGTGGCGAACTGGCTGGGATTTCAATTGCATATGCCTCAAGGAGGCATTGCAATCGATCCACGGAGCACCGAGCGTTCAGTGCTCCGAAAAGTTAGTAAAAATAGTCCCCCACTCCTTTCCCTAATTATAACCCTAACCCTCCCCTCTCACTCCCCTATCCTACCTTCCTGGCAGCCTGACCCTAACCCATCATCTCCAGCAGCCTGACCCTAACACTCCATCTCCCACAGCCTGACCCTAACCCTCCCTCCCCGAATGGCATACTCACCCATTCTGAAATTTTTTTTAGAAAATGGTAAATATTCGAAAAAGGGACATCCAAAAAGAATCTTTTGGATGTACCTTTTTTGCAAATTATATTTTCTGGCCAGAGAAGGCAACCGCTTGTGTCCCTGTCCACGTGGATGGCCGAACGCTTCCTCAAGCTAAATATGGACAAAACAGAAATCATTGTTTATCCTCCCCCCACATCCATCACCATAACCATTGCTTCAATATATATTGTGATGATAAAGCTGGGAAATTTTGCATTTCTACTGCACATTTTGTGTCATCAATAGCTGGCTGTCCATCAAGGGTGAAGCAGTGCTAAATGTATGACTTTGCTCTGACAACTCTATATTTTTGTTAAACTGGGAAGGTTTCTAAACACTCCAAATTATTTATTAACCACTCCCAAGTTGGAGGGGTTGTATCCACTAAAAAGTTAAAATACCAGTTTTGAATTTTCCTCAGCACATCACCATTTTCTAGAGCCTCATAGCCAAAGTGCTTTTTAGTTCTCTTTAAGTGATTTTATTTAAGCACAGTTTCCACGTAAATATCTTCACACATCTCCTTTGCAGTGCCTGAGTTTCAGAAAATCTGGTGTATCCTGTAGCAGGTGAGGAAATCTTTGGTCTTCTTTAGCCAAATCTAGCTGCATAAAAATTAACTGCATCAGTTTTCATACATGTTGGATGTTGTTGAGGATGTCATACCATATCACAGTGCATTTAGAAAACCAAGATGATCCAACCTCTCCAACATGACCCTATCCATTAGGTACAAAATTCTCTGTTTTTCAGTGTCTCTCAGTTACTATGGTAATCACCTGAGTCGGAGAGAGAAATGTTGTTCAGACATCAGGTTAGTCAGTAAAATCTGGTAATTTGACAGTTGGAAGGTCAGGTGCAAAGAATGTACCTAATTAAGAGGTCATGTTGGAAGGTCTGTGTGGAATTATTTAGGTACAATACTAGTGACAATAGGGAGTAACAAAGTAAAGCGCACTTCTGTGATGTTACAAGCAACTTTTAACTTATCTTTTCTCATGAAGATATATTTTTGATAATATATTCAGTCATTTTAAAAGATACAATGCAGATCAGGCAACGCTAAACAGAACAAGTAACATTAGAGTAGGATAGATATAACAATGCACAGCAATAGACAACTCCCAGTTTCTCCTCTAAACTATAATTGAAAAGTCATTTGTGAAAGGAATTATATTGGTCATAGGTAATAAGTAATATGATGGTTAAGGTAAAATAAAATGACTTTGATACAGTCATTTAAACTGATGATAAATGACAGCAAGGTTTATTTGCTCACATTTGGGGCTGGATTCAGAGTTGCGAGTCCGTGCAAAATTTAGATGGATGTACAGCGGAATTGCGTACTGCGCATGAGCAAGAACAGTATTGTCGGTCGTAATGCAGGTGTATGGAGTGCCATTTTTCCGTCTCCGCCAGCTTACGAATCCATGTTTATTTGTATGCAAAAAGGGGCGTGTTTGAATATGTTAATGTATTTTTGGGGTGTTTACTAGCTCCTTGCTCCTAGCTCCTTGGTCTCCGTTGCAAAACTTGCATTACATACAGTAACTGACGTTTTTTTGTAAAATTATACCAAATAGATTAGGCTACAGTACTTGCTTACTCTTTGCTGTGAGTCTGTGCATTTATGACTAAATTTAATTTTCATTTTATCCCAAATCATTTTGAAACAGTTTTATACTAAACAATTAAACAATTACGGAGTCTTTTTTTAGACAGAGATGCAGTGGAATTTTGCCCTGATAATGCTCAAAACAGTAGCGAGCTCATCAGGTCGGCCACACTCTTCCTCCTTGCAACTAACTGCGCCTCTGTGCGCTGTTATTAAAATAGAAAAGAGAAAAGGGGCATGAAAAAGGGACAGCAGCTGTCCAAGATACCCTCATTTTCAATGGGGAAATGGCCATATTAAAAATATAAAACTGAAAAAGCAGCAGAATGCTCAAACATTACTGTAAATAATGTAGAAATTGTTACGATTGGCCACTGGGGATTGCACCCACAGTGGGGAACCGCAGCGTGGTGTGCTGACTGGAACCCAGGTACTCTCCGGAACCCTTACATACAGTACACACAAGACCAGATATAAAGTAAGGCAAACAGGTTTATTGGTCAAGTACTGAATTCTCTCAATAGTAAGCAGCATATAAATATTACAAACTGCAATATCTGAACTTCCAAATAGGTGAGCACAGAGGTAAGTAATACACCCAGGGAAATACAACAGATATACTACGAATACTGAGTGCTGAACAGTGCTGAGGAGTCGAGGAGAGAAGTGCTTTATTATGAAGTGCTAGACAATGCTTAGGAGTCAAGGAGAGGAGCACTTGATGTTGAAGTACTGGACAGTGCTAAGGAGGTGGGCAGCGAACAGCTTGATACTTGACTGTTGGCCTGTGCTGAGTAGGAATTTTGTGCAGGTGGACCATGATTTTCAGAAGTGGGTTAATTAAATATTTCAGAATTACATTTGAAGAAATAAGAGAAATACATTTTCCAAATTGTATTACATGATATAACTGGACAGGTACAACTAGTGCAATAATGTCTTAGCAATAACAGAGTGAATTTGCTTATAACATTTCATCACTTTTCCTTTGCCTTTTCTCTTTTTTCCTCTTCTCTCCTTTTTTTGTTTCCTTGATCACCGCAGGGCTTTAGGTGTTTTGACCTGATAGTTCAAGTGTTACAACAAATCCTAGAACAGAAAAAAAGCTATTACAGGATTAAAGCAATATTATGACATATATGACTGACCACAGTTCCATTATTATGCCACACTGTAATGTGCCTGGTTCACATAGTTATGCTACATATTACTGACCACAGTTCACAAAATGATGTCACACTTTGATGTCCCCATTTCACATTGTTAGGACGTTTATTACTGACCAGATGCAGTTTATCGCACTGATGATCTGTGCCCAGTACACATGGTAAAAACATGGTAAGTACGGCCAGTGTAGCTCTGGAGCACTCCCCCGACACTCCCCCTGTGGCCGGCGTAATTACCCATTGTTACGCTGGCTGAAGGCTAACTTAACTTCAGCCGGCGTAACAGTAGGTAATTACGCAGGATCGTAACTGCCCTAACCCGCCCTCCCTCCCTCATTTACTTACCTTCCCCCGCCTTCCTTCCGTAACGGTTGAGCAGTTACGGTGAAGAACGCCCCCCTTGCCGTAACTACGCAACAGTTAGGGACACCTGATCCTAAGGATCAGTTTCCCTAACTACGCCGGGCAACATCTGCCCGGTGCATGCGCAGAACGGCAGAAATGCCGTTCTTACGCATATGGTCGCCGTAACTAGTGCGGCGGCCATAGCTCGGGATCAGCCCCTATGTGTGTGAAAGGGATCACTAAAACATAACTTTTGCTAATTAATGTTAAAAATAACTTTATAAGAGTGAAATATACAATAAATAAAATAACCAAATCTAATTCAAATATGTCCACAAATCAAGTTCACATTAACCCTTATAATTTATTTATATATGAGATCCTACTAGGTCATGTGAACTTGATTTGTGCGCATATTTGAATTGGATTTGGTTATTTTATTTAGTGTATTTCGCTCTTTTAAATATGTTTATTTTTAACATTAATTAGTAAAAGTTATGTTTTAGTGATCCTTTCACACACATTGGGGTAGATCCAGAACTCGGCTTGCAATACGTTTACTTGAGTCGCGTATTTACGCGTGCGTACCTTCTATACACTCCCCTTGGCACACCCCTTGAATGTACGCATTTTGTCCGAGATCCGCTTTCCAAACCCTACCTTAACTTTTGCTCATGTAACCGATGTCATCCGCTCACGTATATGAACAACACGTATTTACGCAGCTAAGCACGCCCATACTCTTTAAATACAATACAAACCCCCGCCTACATAGCGTATTTGAAATGTATTTTTGACTCACGTAAAATTGGCACGCCCACACGTAAGTATTTACGTGACACATACGTGAATGGCCCATACGTTCACATTTACGCTACATTACGGAGTGTATTTTCTATGGTGCACATGCGCAGTACTTACTAAAACGCGATTTTACGTCTCCGCCACGCGTAAATTCGCTCACAAGCGTTGTTCTGGATCTGGCCCATTATCTCATAGGGTATTTCATTACTCTAATTTATTTGGTGATCTTGATACCTGATATCTTGTGCGCCGTAAACTGGTCCAACTTTTTATTTTATTTTCTGCACGCCTTATACTATCCCAGCAAAATGCCAAAATGCTAAGACTTTGAGTGGTTTTAGAGGATCCCCTCTTGGGTGATAAGATCTTCCTGGGACAAAGCGTTTCATCTGTGCCTGTTGTAGCCTGGGGAGTTTGCTCTGAGGATTTCCCATATGCTTCGGCTTAAGTACTAACTGCTTCATTAACAGCTTTCCTTATGCTCTGCTTCATGCCCTGTTATAACTTGGTCCTATCTTCCAGTTGGAAGCGTACAATACTAACCAGCAATTTATATATATATATTAACAAATAGATGCTTTGGTCATCTTATTGCTTTGCCAATTGATGCAGGCTCAAATCCACTTGGATATAACAGCTCATTACAGTCTGAAGCTTTGCAGCGTGCTACAATCATTCACTACTGTCCTATTTATTGTTTATCAGTTACATCTTTATAGTTATAGGCCTGGGATTGACCTTTATTCACTAATTATATCGGTGTACACCTATCCACTCAGTGGTTGTCTATTATTGATTTTATGCGGTACATGATTTTTATGTTATTGTACAGAATAACCCTTTGAACCGGATCTTGGCCTCCGTGCATTTACCGCACGCACAGAGTTCTGGCAGTCTGCATGGAGGGGGGGGGGTGATCTCCCCTTTCATTCCCCTCTCTTGAGTGGACTTAATGTCCATTATGCTGCCATAAGTCAGCTTTAAGTTAGATCAGCGGTCAAGCATACAAACACTTACATTGTATATTGAGATCTTAGGATTTAGTCCACAGTCACCACTTACTGGGTACAGGATCAGAGACCTGTCACTACTGTACTTGTAGTGCAAAGTAAGAGGGGCTTATATAGCATACAGGAGGAGAAGTTCTTTATTTCTTTAATACTGGAAGAAATCATTAAAGAAATCGTCCATCCCCTTTGTGCTATAAGTGGATATTGTGAATCTGATGATCCTTTTATACAAGTGCATTGACATTATCTTAATCTGTAATACATGAATATGGTACATCATATGGGCTGTAATGGTTACTGCTATGGCTTTGACAATGCACAGATCAAAACAGCAGCTCTTTCCTATAAAGAAAACATCCCTGATTTTTCCTGTTATTGTTTAAGAATGGTTTCAGATATCATCTATTTTACATGTAGACTTATACACATTCATATTTATTCACATAGGTTTCTTTAAAGAGACATCAAAACATTAACCGTTTTCTTTCATTTGATATCATTTTTGTGTTCTAAAGAAGCTATAATATTGTATTTGATGCATGTTACCTCACACATTATGTCATGAAGTTTAGTATTTCATATTCTGTGTGCTGGGGGCTTGCTGGGCCTCTCACTCTTAGCTGCATCCTTAATCTATCCTTGTCTTTACTAATTTGCATTTTTAGCATGTGCATATTTATTATATATACCGTGATTACTTACACATTATTCTGTGTTGTGTTAGTGTTCAGGGAAATCTTTGCTAATTGCTATCACTCCTCCTGACTTCAATGTGTTGTGCCAGCTCACATACTGACAGAATCATAATAACATTTATTTAGTTAGAATCATGCTGCAAAGAGTAGAACCAATCAAATTCAAGTATTCTGGCTGATGTTATTATGACGTCTAGTGTATGTGGTTCAAAGATGGACAGTTTAAGCCTGATAAAGACAGGGACATAGTGATGTGAGTCTTTGTGTACCTTCACACTGTACATGCCCAGAACAAATGCCCATGTAATTATACCAACATGCTACTGTTTTAGGAGTGGTGTTAAGGAAGCAGGGAAAGGGGTGGGTGTACAGTAAGGATGTGTTCACACAAACATGCTCAAGACAAACACATTGGACCAGATCCTGAGCTAAGTACGCTATCGTATTTTCTGCACATGCACGCGGCAGATGTTACACAGTTACGCTGAACGTATGTACCATCAGCGTAACTACGAGTGAAGGGGCGGGGGCATCAATACGACACCCATAATTACGCTTTGTAGGCGGAGGAAGACATTTAAATTGGACAGTATGGGCCGGGTTAGGCCGTCACGTACGTAAATCCATTATGTACGTCAGTACTTACGCTATGAAAAGTTAAGGTAGGTTTTGGGCAGCGTATAGCGGCCAAAGTACGTATGAGTGAGGGGGGTGCACAGAAACTACGCTAGCGTAAATACACTACACCTTCTAACGTAACTAGCGCATAGGTCTGGATTTAACCCATTGACGTTAATACCCAGACTTTACAGGCAAATGTTTGTTTAAATCCATGCAAAATAGAATGTAAACACATGTTGCACTCTATATTTATATATATATTAATATCCACTATGTCTGACTATAATAAACAAATGGGAACAATATTAAATATAATGTTAGCCATTTTTTGCAGATATCTATAAAATATTCAGTATACTTATACTAAAATTCCACCACATAGACATGGTTGGAAAAAGAAAACTAATTCAGGAGGTGCACTATTCTTCATAAAAATCAGCAAGAGCTAATTCCCCAAAGGATAAGAAATAGGAATTAAAACAGTATATATTTAATGACACAGGTATTAAAATCGCACAGTAGGCAAAACAATGTCCAAATGCACAATATAATACAAATGAACATGTAAGTACATAACGCTGCAGTCAATGAACCCGCTAACAGTGATCGCGTTAATGCCTGTGTAGGCGTCTCTGACACCTGAGAAATGTCAGGCACGCTTTCAAATTTGTCCCATGCGTATAGCTACGCATGGGACATTCTACAGTCTCTCTCTCTCTCTCCGGCAATTTACAAATCCTTCACTGACAGGCTGTCACTGAGGCTGTGAGTCATCCCCCGCAGAGAGAGAGACAGGAAGTCTGCAACACGATGAGTCACACTGTGACTTCCCATTGTAGTGTGTCATGTGACCTCCCAACTGCCGGCTGAAGAGACCTCTCAGTTACATAGGCAGGGTCTAAAAGTAAGCTTTGTGGACTGGTTTTTTTTTTT
>WWET01000247.1:362183-381790 GCA_011038615.1 Limnodynastes dumerilii | reverse complement strand
GAGGCATGGCATGATATATATTGATTATATATATATATATAATTTTATTTGCTAGCCACCATTTCCATTATGCAAAGCAGTGCACTTGCATTTGGATTGATGGGGAAGAGAACATGTGTGCAGAATGTGTGTGCTTTAAGCTTTGTGTCTGTACACAACATGCCATACTAATCCTGAGCTTCATTTGCAGTTGTGTCAGGATGCCTTTTTTATGTTCCAGTCTAGATCGGACCCTTTGGACCAAATTTACTAAGCTGCGGGTTTGGAAAAGTTGCCCATAGCAACCAATCACATTCTAGCTGTCATTCTCTAGTATGTAATGGAAAAGTGAGAGCTAGAATCTATTTGGTTGCTATGGGCAACATCTCCACATTTCCAAACTCGCAGCTTAGTAAATCTGGACACTTTAGGTCGTATTTTCTGTAATCCTCTATTTTTGTGTGCTGCGTTTAACCATGTCTTTGCTGGGATTGGTGTTTGTTCCAGTGTTATAACATACTGTACTACTGCACCTGTCTGCCTTCAATTTACATCTTCTGAGACTGTTTATTACTGTATACTACAACTGTTTACCTCCTGCTGCAACAGATACAGCCTTGTTCTTGCTTGTAAGAACATGAACAATGTAAAATCTGCAGCTTCATAAACGCCGACAGGAAGCAGTTCCCTGATGTGGACATTATTTGCTTCTTTATGACCCCTGATGTGGAAACACTTATAGAGCTAGAAATTTCATTTCAGCATATAAAAGAATCCCTTTCTTTTCTTTAAAGTTTATCTTTCCCATTATATTGTTTATCTCATGTGTTATAGAAACTGTCTTCTAGCACATTAACCTTAGAAACATTATAAACAATTATAGTTCACCAAGCACTTACGTAAAACCAATTCTGGAAGAGCATAACATCTAAAGTGATTGCCAGCTGGTCATAAAAATAGGGCATCTCCTACCAGAATCTCTTCTCTTAGCACTTTTCCAATACACAATAGGAACTCCTGGGTACTAAGCTGGTCTGTCTATTAACCCCTCCTGTCAACATGTTTCAATTAAGAATCTTTCACAGCTTCAGGGGCAGAATATACAATTGGTGCAACACCTGTGTGCAGTGGCTCCGGGGCCCAAAGCCATCATCAGCACTCCGCCGATGCTCACCACCTGGTTACCTGAGATATCATCAGAACCAAAGCATATTTTTTGCACCTGGGCCCACAACTTGCTAGTTTCACCTCTGCACAGCATATTTAAGTTTCATTGATTATAATATTGGTTAAGGTCAGTGCTTGTTTGGAAGAAAAAAGGTTCCGGAACTCACATCAACTGACACGCGACCACACAACCAATCACAAGCCGAGCAGTGCTATCACAACCAACATGGACAAAGTTTGCATGCATTGGACTCGACACACAAGCAGCCCGCATGCATCGTTTTAATGATTTTTGAGGCCGAAACTTTTAATACTTGGAAAATTTATCGAAAAAAGGAGCCGGAACTCTGTTCCGGTGCATTCTATTAAAAAAAAGCACTGGTTAAGGGACTGAGCATGATATAATAATGTTAACAAAAAGGAACTAATCTGCATCTGCAGTTATAATGTAGAGAAATGACAGATTTAATTTTAAACTGTAATTTAGAGTTGAGCTAGAAATGTAAACTCTCAACGCAAATAATCTCTTGGTGATCTCTTGTCTCCCTTCTTTTCTATGAATAAGATTTTATAGAGGGATAATGGCCCAGATCCCGACCTACGTTTCATCGCGTAGCGTATTTTTTATGCACTCCCCTCGCTCGTATGTACTTTGGCCATTTTACGCTGCCCAAACCCTATCTTAACTTATCTAACTTAACAGCGTAAGTACTGACGTACGGAAAGGCTACACATAAGTATCTGCCTAAGAATGCCCGTACGTACTATTTAAATGCCTCCCCCCCTCCGAAGCATAATTACGGGTGCCGTATGGTTGGCACGCCCCTTCCTAAGTAGTTATGCTGTTGATACTAGACTGGTACGTATGTTCAGAGTTACGTGGCGTAACATCTGCCGCAAAAATGCGGAGTACATACAAAACAGCGTTTTTACGTCAGTGGCTAGCGTACGTGGTTCTGGATCTACCCCAATATATGGAAATTATAGAACAGAGACAAAAAGACAACAACTTTCTAAAACTAATTAGACAAAAATCTCAGATTCTGTGCATTTCAGTAGGATTGCAGTAACTTTATCATTCCGTACATGCATGAACGCCTTAAGGTGGAGTCAGTCAGCATGGTCTTTAACTCTGACGCACATAAACTACCTACCCACCTTAACCCAATAATCAGATTTTGTTGTTATAAAAGGACTCAGGCGAGTATGTAAGTTTATTAACCAGCAACAAAGAAGATCAAACAATAATAAACAACTGAACCTGGGCCTGCCAATAAAACGAAACCCAGTGCCGCCATTTCTTGGTCCGTCAAATGCTACTCTATGCATTTTCTTATGTTTTTAATGTGTTAAGAAATGTTCCATTATAGAAAACACTTTGTTTTATAAATAAAATATAAAAATTTGAATGGTGTTTATAAACAAACTACTTTTACATTTAAAAATAACATAAATAGTTAATTAAAATTATAATTATTATTAAACATTTTTTAAAAATAAAATAAAGCCAAAAAATACTATTCAAACTTATTTGCAAACATTATACAAGTAGACCATTCGTTCACAGCACATTAACTTTCAATTTAACAAATTTAAATTGTTAGGCCTCCATGTGATTCACATTAAGGAAAAACATCCGCACTTAAATCTCTATACTTAGCAGTCCCGAGACTGGGGGTGTGATTAACTGGATTCTTTACTATGTCTGAATCAGTCTTACGGATCTCGTCCATGCGTATATATTAAATGTGAATCAGGTCCTAAATTCCTAATTAAGCTAGTGATAGTGTAGTCTGAGAGCAGAGGTTAACCTCCCCGAATAAACCTTACTTCTTTTTAGTGCCCAATGGTTTGTTTGTTTTTTTGTTGTCAAGGAAAAAATTTAGATGGCAAAAGAAAGGCAACAAGGGGCACATTCAAACATTATGGCAGGCCAAATGAGAGGGAACCTTAATCTAACAATTAATAGATGCATCCATCCGAATGAATCTCTTAAAGCAGGCAGATTTCCAGCACCCAGGTGATGTAGAGTCACATCAAGTGCCAGGGCCTCAGACATTGCCACACACCGATGCAGAATAAATGGGTGCCAACCTCAGCTTGATCCAGACCCATGACATTAAGCACATAATGGAACCACAGCCTAAAATTGAAAGATTTTGAGGGGAGAACCATCAATATGGGCCAACCAGATCATACACTCCTGTGAAAAAACTGCAAGAAAGTGAGAACACAAGGCCAGAGGGCAGGAACGAGCATCACCTACCTGATCTTTGTAAAGTCACCCACTGGCCCCTCTCAGACTGATCATACTGTGCATTCATTCCCAGCATTCTCAAACACAACTTGGCAACCAGTTGACCTAGGCAAAAAGTGTCTGAAACACCACAGAGAATTCAGTGGAAAAAAGAAGGGACTTGTAGCCACTGTATGCCCTGCATGGAACTGCATCTGTCAGGGAGAGTTGGGTAAGCATGTACCAACCCTTTTAGCACCCTGGAGATCAGGAAAGCTTAAGTAACATCTGGGGAACCCTCCAATTTAAAGTAAAAGGACATTCTAGTAAGTAAAGGACCATATGAACTCCTCCAACCTGTCATGGCAAGGGAAACCATTGTGTGACTGATTGCTTGCAAAGCAAACTCTGGTAGACCAGGCCCTCTCATACTGATACAGGGTACCCAGCACCAAGATATGCCTGGCTAACTCCCTTAACCTTGACCAACTACTTGTCAAAGATGAGAAGGACAGGATGTTCTGAGCATGTTCACATCAGGGGCCAAATTGAGACCAATTACCTGGCACTCAGGGCCGAACTGGGATTTAAATCGGCCCTGGCACTGAAAACACACAGGCCCACCTGCTGTTGGGTTCTGACTACTTGCGCGGCTGTATGGGCTTTAAAGTGATTCGACCGCGCCATTTGTTGACAGTCTGAAACAAGCATTCTGCATAAGGACGCAACTGCATCTTGAAGCAGCTGATTGGGACCATGCAAGTTATAGATAAGTATCAGCCAAATCAGGGGGGGGGCCGGGACCGGCATAAGCCCCACTCCACCCCAGACTATCTATGCACACACCAATACCCATTCATGAGTAGAGGCAAACACTTGAAAATGCACAGAATTTTTTTTTTTTTTAACAACATTGTTTCATTAATTATTATTATACAACAATTTATTATTTAAAAATGTCTGTACATTTTCACACTGTTTGGTGTGCAGCCTATATTCATGAATGGGTAGTAGTATATTAATATTGCACGATTTGGAATCTTGCACAATATATATTGTGTATACTGTAAATTTATATGAAGTGATATCTCTCTCTATCTACATAAATAAATTTCACTTACCACTTTGCTGCATCTCTATTTTCTTTCTTTCTCTTCTTTCTTACTTCATGCATCTAAAGGAGAACACAAAATTGCGACTTATAAGCACCCATTTTTATACATCTATTATGGGTGTGGGTCAGCAGCAAGAACAGCCTTTTTTCCGTTTTATAGCAGCCAATTTCGAATTGGCTCTGGTTTGCTCTTTCCAGCCAATTTCGAATTGGCTCTTGTATTGATTGCTCTTTCGCTGCCAAGGAGAAGCAATCAAAGATCCTGAAGACGAATCTCCAGCGGCGAGAGGTGAGTATTTATCCTACCCCAACACCTATACTAGTTTTTACCTTAACCCTCCACTTCCATTACCCTAACCCTAGACCTCCCTTGCCTGACCCTAAGACTCCCTTCTCCACAGCCTGACCCCAAGACTTCTTTCTCCACAGCCTGACCCCAAGACTCCCTTCTCCACAGTCTGACCCCAAGACTCTCTTCAGAATTTGCATTAAAAGTGAAACAGTGAAATTTAAAACAACCAGGACAATATGCATAAGTGATCTGCACCATACACTATATAAACAAGTATGCGGTATGTCCACAAGAATATATATAGAGACGTGGTAATAAAGCAAATGCTAATCCTATCCAAGTGGGAGGCATCATTTTTAAATGGTATGGCACATAAAGAGCAGTGCTACTAAGTGCATTAATAAAAAAAAGAACAGAATTAGCCATACACCATACTGTATTTGAACAAGTATGCTGTATAGTGTACTCCAGTATATTTAGGGAGACATGGAGCAACAAGTAATTAGATAAGCAGAGTAAATGCTGATCCTATCAAATTGGGAAAAATTGTTTGTAGAATAGCAAATAAAGGGTATATGATGCTATGTATATATATGTATAAGTATATGTAGCGCCACGCAGAAAGGGTTAAAGAGGTAAATATCCCATGGATTTTAGAAAACATGTATAGTAAATGAGAGTAAAGGAAGATTACCAACTCCTCTAAGAAGGCAGAAAGTATTGCAATAGTAAATGTGCAATGAGTAAAATGGATAAGGACCAAGGAGATATCTAATCCCCTCAGATACCCATAACATGTATCATGCATGCATTACACTCACACACAACACAATTTACCTCACACATCCATGTATAACACTCACACATCACATTTTTTACACATTAAACTTACACATAATCACACTTACTTCAGCAGATCTGTGCTGCCTGCTGGGGTGAACTCATTGCAGGAAGTGTGGGCGGTCCATAGCAGCAAAAGCCAATGAAGGAGTAGCATAATGGCATCAGCTACTTCCTGATTGGGTGATTGTCAGTCCCAGGAAGAAGGCTTTAGAAAATCTTCTGCATGGAGCTTTTTCACCATTGAAAGCAGAGAGAATCTATTGAGTGCTAGCTCTCTCCAGCAAAACTGAGTACCACAGACAGGTAGCTATATTGAGCCGTAGTGACTGTGGAATAAATAATGGTCTTGAGGCAGTAGTAACTGCAGGAATAAATCAACTACTTGAAGCAGTAGTGACTGAAAGGGTAGACATAAGGGGCAGACAATGGAAGTTGGGCATAATGGGCCCACATGGATTCTGAACATAAGGGGCAGACAATTGAGGCAAATATGGAGGCTGGACATTATAAGGGGCAAATATGGAGGTTGGACATTATAAGGGGCAAAGAATGGAGGCTGGACATAATGGGCACACATGGATGCTGAACATAATAGACACACATGGAGGCTGGACATAAGGGCAAAGAATGGAGGCTAGACATTATAAGGGGCAGATATGGAGGCTGGACATTATAAGGGGCAAACAATGGAGGCTGGACATTAAAATGGGCAGAAAATGGAGGCTGGATATTAAAAGGGGCAGACAATGGAGACTGGAAATTTACAAGGGCACACATGGAGGCTGGACATTACAAGGGGCAGATAATGGAGGCTGGACATTACAAGGGGCACACATGAAGGCTGGACATTACAAGGAGCACACATGGAGGCCCGGACATTACAAGGGGCACACATGGAAGCTGGGCATTACAAGGGGCACACATGGAGGCTGGGCATTACAAGGGGCACACATGGAGGCTGGGCATTACTAGGGGCACACATTGGAGGCTGGACATTACAAGGGACACATATTGGAGGCTGGACATTACAAGGGGCAGACATGGAGGCTGGATTACAAGGGGCACACATGGAGGCTGGACATAATAATAAAGGGCAGACATGGAGGCTGGACAAATAAAAAAGAGGCAAACATGGAGGCTGGACAAATAAACAGGGGGAGACATGGACGCTGTACATAATAATAATAATAATAATAAGGGGCAGATATGGAGGTAGGACAAATAAAGAGGCAGACATATGGATGTCAGGCCTAATAAGGGGCAGACATATAAATGGTTGTTAAATAAAAGGGGCAGACACATGACCTGCTGGTCTGGGCGATGCAAGACACACCCACTTTCCCAGACACGCCCATTGGGAAACGAAAAGTGGAGATGTTGCCCATAGCAACCAGACTCTAGCTGACATTTTCTAGTGTGTAATAGGAAAGTGAGAGATAGAATCTGATTGGTTGCTATGGGATATCAACAAAGTCTATATAAACAATACACAGAAGATATATTCAAGATTTGGAATACACAGGAATGAATGCTGACTTAATATATACAATAGCATTGCAGACCATATAAACAAAGCAGGTTCTATACAGATGAGAAGACTCAAAGAACTTTTGCGGGCTAAATAGTGCTGTGCTGATCCCACTGTGGGTCTTGGTAGGCTGAGAATTCTGTACTGGAAATACTGTGGATCTTGGCAGGCCGAGAGTTCTGTGCTGAAAGCATTGCTCGTAAAATCCACAAGGAGGTCACAGGAAGCAGACAAAGTGCACAGAGATGTAGCACAAAAAGGAAAGCAGCATGAGAGACTCCAGGGGTAGACAACAATGATCCACTGAGTTCTGGGGAAACTAATTCAAGAAGAAAGACATCAGGTGTGATAAATGGAGCATAATGAATTGTAGATCCCTAACACCCGGCCCTGTACTGTAGAACCTAAGAATGAGTTTGGTGACCCCAATAACCCGTGTGTCATAAGAATGCACCTAATTAATATATGTCATGATATGCACCTAATTAATATATGTAAACTGGTCACCAAACTGGCCCAGCTGATCTTTGCAAAAGGCTGTGCTGTAGAAGCTAACATACCAACCAACCAATTATCATATGTTTTATATGTCTAAGATCTGGAAGAGGACTCCTTCCCTGAAAGATGTTTACCCAAAAGTTTTATCAAATTACAGGGGAGTGAAGCAGGTGAAGGGGAGGAGTCAAGTGAGGACCGAGAGTCCACAAAGTCAATGGGGCAGATCCAGACCTACGCCCGCCCGTGATTTTACCCTTGCCATAAGCATAAATGCACCCATTAGCACTTACTGTGCATGGGCACGGCAGATGTTATGCAATGAAACTTAGAGCGTATAGACCTTGAGCATACCAGCTTCGTAACCATGCACGAAGGGGCGTGCCAGCCATACGAAACCCGTAATTATGCTTCGAGGATGGGGTGAGGCATTTAAATCGTACAGTATGGGCGTGCTAAGCGCCGTAACTACGCATGGAGCCTACGGACGTCCACGGTTACGCACAGAAATGTTAAGGTAGGGTTTGGTCGGCGTAAGATGGCATAAATACGGACAACCGAGGGGAGTGCCTAGGGGCGTGCTTCGTAGGTACACTGACCTAAATACGCACAAGGGCGTATTATTTGCTTAGGTCTGGATCAGACCCAATGTCTTTAGGTGGACATTGAACAGATTCACTGGTAGTTGTCAGCCAAGGTGCTTAAACGGATGCCACAGTGGTACTGGGATTACTGCTGGTAAATGGCTGGGGTTCAGTAGTCTTTTTAGGTACCACTGGTTTGACGCTGGATGCAGAAGCTGCCTCGTTGTATCTGAAATGGTTGCGTTGATAGCTGCGTTGAGCATCCATCTGCAAATAAACTGCAAAAAATGCACTCCCACCTGGTCCAGACACCGCTGCTGTGCATGCCAAAATGCTTTCTGCCCACCACAAGATAACCGCTGCTGACCTCTTTCAGAGCGCCAATCAGATGACCCGGTTGCCTCATGTGAGTGAAAGTACGTCTGCAGCACCTGCACACACCACACTCTGGACCGTGTGTGTGTAAAGAATAAGATAGCTTCATTTTTGGTAAACAGAAAAGACAGCAGTTGGCAAGTTCAAATAAAGCTAATAACGCTTTATCCCCATTTTCATTTCATTCATTCCCATTCGCTTTTTTGTAGAAGTTCATGGGTGGGCATAACAGTACACTGGGAGAGAGAGGAGATGAGAACAAGGCAGGGCTAAGGGGCACTCAGAGATCCAAAATAATAAGCACAAGGCAAGAGCACTAGGCAGAGCAAGCCACAGGCAGCACTGACCTTACACTATAACTGGCAGAAAATGAATGCCACTGCTAGGACTGAAATGGGCTGCTGGCCAGAAATGGGCTGGCTGTTCTCCTCATATGACTCATATGACGGCTAAATGACCAGTCTGTAACACAGCAGCTAGAAGGTCATAAGAGGCAGAGGGAGGAAGGGCTCACCCACTATTAGCTGCTGCTGCTAGCAATCAGACATGTGCAAGCCATGCAAGGTGCACTGGCCTGCAGGGAATGATTCACACAGTGAAAATGGAACAAATCAGTAAGGGCCAGTTTCAGAAAAGGTAAGAATTTACATGCTGCCAGGATTAGTGCGGCAGCATATAACAGAGAGATGATAGAGCATTTAGCATAGAGCATTTTTGTACAGTGCTGCGGACACCTTGTGACACCTTATAAATAAACAATAATAATAAGAGGAGCTTAGGGTTAGGCTGTGGGAAGGGAATGGAACGTAGAAGTGAAGGCTTAGGGTTAGGCTACAGTGAGAGGATAGAGCATATAAGAGAATCTTAGGGTTTGGCAGCAGGGAGGGGATGGAATGTAGAAGGGGAGGTAAGGGTTATGCTGTGAGAGAGGGAGGGTTAGGGTAAGCAATAGGATAAGGGTTGGGGTTGAGAAAATACTCACCTGGTGGTGCTGGGGATCATCGCATTCTTGTTTCCGTCGGGGACGAGACAATCGCTTTCGGTCCCTCGTGGCAAAATACATGTTGAAAACGGCCCTGTCGTTGGAGGCCATTTGATGTGGTGAACCAAACCAGACTTCCAATCAGACGCAATTTGCATTGGAAACATTAAGGTTTCTGCAGTCAGGCAGGAGTTTCTCAAGCTCTCACATGGGTGCGGGGATCCTCTCTCAGAGCCCCACTCCCACTGATTCTGCATTCAAAATGCAGCTTGACTGGGTCTTAGGATAAAGGGTCGGATTCACAACACTGTAGTTTTTTACAAACGTGCCTAATTTTGCAATTCTATCTACTAAGCATGCACTGTAACTATTTTATGCTATCTATGTAGCATTTCGTTATGTAGATTGTGTACAGACTGCAAACACGCAATCTACGTAACAAAACGCTACGTACATAACGTAAAATATTTACTATGCATGCATAGTAGATAGATTTAGGCACGTATGTAAAAAAAAGTTTTTAAGCTGAAGAGAAACTAATTATGAGTTTAATGGTCATCTGTAAAAATATATTATTTGATGAAAAAAAGGAAAGAGTATTAAAGGGAAAAAGCATTTGGGAAAACAAAAATAGATATATAAATACATACTAATTTATCAGCTGGGTTTCTTTTTTATATGTTTCTGGTACATAAAATACTTTGTACATTTGTTTTCCATGGCAACAAACCAGAATATAAAAAATGTATAAATAAAATAATTGCTGGGTCTGATATATTTTGTTTAGTCAGTGTTTTAGATAAATCATACAGACAGATTGTGTTTATTGCACCTGCGCCTTCATTCTCCATACTTGTATGTAGCCTATAATATAACACTATGGAACAGAAGATATGAATTGTTTCTTGCAGAGAATGCAGAATTGTTGCCTTTTCGGTGGCTACTGACCCAGTTCTAAAGAAATAGATTGATTTACTATAATGATAAAAACAAGAAAACAAAAGCCCATTTGACAACTTGACAATTATACATGTTTGTTCCTGCAAACTAAGAGAAGTAGCTATAAAACAATGGTGTAAAGACCCAATCACAGCTTTAATACTAAGTACAAATCAGTTAAATGTCAGAAATGTGTTTCAAACAAATAATAAAATTATCTTTTAAAATAACCCCTTTGGACAATATAATAGACAAATAGCGAGAACACACCTTAGTGCACACGCCTTACTGTACTGTTTGCATACATCCCCCTCCTACTAATGTCTGCAAGCGCCCAATCCTGATGTCGGAAAAGCTGTGGGTAAAGAACCAGTATAGAAGCCGTGACTGTAAATGACATTGTGTAAATATCTGGAGCTGGTCCATAAATAGTTTTAACAAGTAGCGATGTGGTAGTCCGAAAAAGATCCACATGCAAATCAGAGATCTATACAGACATATAATAATAGCATGGACGTAACTATAGGGGATGCAATGGGTGCATTTGCTATGGGGACCACTCAGGAGCTGGCACCGGCTGTTTGGTAAGCAGTGCTGTGAGTATACAGATTCTTCAGATCACTTAGACACGGAATACATGCAAGTCCACACAGCACACAGTAGCAGCTCCAGACAGAGATAAAAGAAGTCCAGGTGTAAGGGTTCCACGATAGATCACTTCTTAGTTCAGGTCTGTGTCTCCCTCATCTCTCAGGGTAGCCGGTTTTATCATCCTCATAATCCCTCCGTGGGAACAGCCTTCCCAGGGGAATTGCACAGGGTCCTGATTGGTGGGCTCCTCACACTATCCCCACACACTAGGTGTTCTCCCTCAGGTGTTACCCTGCTGGGTCCAGCTCCTGGCTGTCTGGTAATGCTCACTAGTGGACAATAGAGGGCAAATATAGGGGCAATGGTAGCTTAACTCATTTATCTTGTCCCCTGTCCTGCCCCTACACACCCCCTGTTTTTAGGTACCTTATAGCACTTACAAGTGCCATAGGGCTACCTTATCTTACCATGCATAGTTTCCTTCTTAAGAAGAAAACTATGCACGGACATTGCCTCTCCCCTCCGTCCTCCCCTCCATCCTCCCTGAATAATCTAAATACCCCCCTCCCACTTTACCTAAACACTTCCTGGCCGCCTCCCTCTTCCTAAACCACTCCGTGCGGTCTTTAAAGACCACATGCAGGCAATCTACATACATAACTACGCATGTGTAGTAGGTCATTTCTCAAATCTCAGCACCTAAGAAGCACAAGCTTATCAGGTGTAAATCAGGTCCAAAGTAACACAGCAATACATAGTAATACATAAGCATAAACACAAATGAACTATGTTAACAACAGAGCAGTCTGAGTAGGGATTAGGATAAGGAGTAACAATATGTCCATTCACCCTATCTAATTTTTTTTTTACAAGTAGTGTGGAGTCTACAAGGTTAGAGGGTCATTATGATTGGATAGTCCATCAACTAGGGCCCTCTATATCAGTCCTGCGAAGATAAACTCCACTTTGCTGCTTATTAAGCTGGAGCAGCGATCAATGAGGGCTCCAGCCACTCTTCATATATTTTTTGGTTACTGGAGAGATAACTGAAAGACCCTCTTCTGTACAGATCCCACAGACTGACGGTTACATAAAAAAAAGGAAAATAGAAAGAAAAGAAAAATAGAGTTTACTCACTCTATTTGATCTCTATGTTAGAGGAGATGGAGATGCAGCGTGGCAAGTAATCCTCAGTTTTCAGAAAGCGCTGGTCTATTGATGGACACACTAGAGAGTAGCTCACATCACTGAGATGGTTCAGTTCGACCGCTTATTCGCTCATAACTCCCTAAACCCACCCACATTGTAAAATTTTTATGCTTCTCCTCCACCCACCTTGGCACGCAAAGGGGAAGAACTGCCCCTTTCTTAATAATTCCCATCCTATTATTAAAAGTGCCGGAACATCTGGAGGGCATATGCACCCTCCCATCCATAGAACTCACTTACATACTCACTTACATACTTTGCGCGCGTAAGTGGACAAACGTTATTATTTATGGATCCGATCCAATCTGGTGGTTTTTTTGTGTTTCTCCTTTTTTGTGCCCTTTATTGTAGTGTATGTTCTGGGAATTTTAGATCTGGCTCAGGGACCCCTGGGTTATTGGAAAACAGTAGAAAACATGGGTTTTTGATATAAGGCTTCCTCGTTGACTGGGGCACTAGGAGGTCATGAGGACAGAAAGACCAGTGAGTGTCAGAGGACCTGGACAGGAGTATCACGAGGAGAAGGAGAGGAAGAAATAGAGTTCAAAGGGTTGGGTGAGGTCCACACCCAGACTGCTGAAGTTTGTGGTGCAGGGCGATAAAGAGATGCACTCCTTCAAATATTTCCAGAAAGGTATTAAATGATAAAACTATGATATTTTTTATGTAAACATCGTAAGAAACGCAAAATATAAAAGGGGAAAATTGACAGGATTAAGGAAAGTGATTAAAATAATAGACAAACTAGCTACACCACACCTGAATTATTTCAAATAAAAACAGAATGGAAGTTGCTCAATCAATTTATAAGTATATGTTAAACAGGTGCGTGAAAGGCAGGGGGTTAATCTGCTTGCCACAGAAACAAAAGGAAAGAAAAGCCCCAGCACACTGCCATAAATCAGTAACATACTCTACTGTTCTAGCTGTAAAATAAAACACAGAAATGTTCGTTACACATATTTGATCAAATATGGGATAAGCCACCAGCCACCGTCAAGGCCTTTCTGTATATGGTGGTCCTAACTCTAAAATTGAGAGTCCCAATGTTGGGTCCCATATATATGTTTATAAATTGAGAACCAACTTACCTAGGAGACACCCCTTAAAGTCTCCAAAATGGCTGCTGTGAAACAGCTCTCCCTCTCAGCAACTGCTCCCAGACATGCCAAACAGAATAAAAACAGAATGGAAGTTGCTCAATCAATGCAGGGGGTTAATCTGCTTGACACATAAACAAAAGGAAAGAAAAGCCCCAGCACACTGCCATAAACCAGTAACAAACTCTACTGTTCTATCTGTAAAATAAAGAAATGTGCGTTACACATATTTGATCAAATATGGGACAAAGATTAATTATTTTAAATAAAGCCAGTTATTAAGCAGCTATGTTGTAATAATATAGGGTCTTATAACATGTAAGACTAATAGTTTTAAGTTGAATTGTTACATTTGGTATAGTAATTGTAGCATTCAAAGGGATCAAAAAAGCAGTACTGTTTCAAAATTATAATTCATATGAATAAATAAAGAAATAAATAAATCTTATTGGTAATTCTATAGAAAGTAGTTTATGAATTATAACAACAGGTGTAATGATAGGCAAAAATGGAAGGTGCAAACTCTTCCCATTAGTGTACTAAATAAAGCCTTCATGTAATAAATCTGGCTAAAATATAAGAAAACAAGGTCTTTTGGGTCCTGAATTTATCTAGGGCGGCTACAAGCGCTCCTAGGTATATTTAGAAAATGTTGCATATATGCAAGAGAGATCTTAAACTAATAACATGGAGCAACTACAAGCGCTCATTTATCAAAGTTCAATGCCGCTACAAGTGCACCCTATCTGAAGCAACTACAAGCGCTTATAAATGGAGATTTAATGTTGCATTTGAGTACTAAACATAAGGCATAGGATCAAGGTGGGTGTCTGGGAGAACAGCCGACGCACGTTTCCCATACAATCTTTGTCAATTCACTGACAGTGCTGTTCAGGGGCGGATTGGGTGTTGCATTTGAGTACTAAACATAAGGCATAGGATCAAGGTGGGTGTCTGGGAGAACAGCCGACGCACGTTTCCCATACAATCTTTGTCAATTCACTGACAGTGCTGTTCCAGTATGGCCACACTCACCAGATGAGCCAGGCATGTGGTTGGATCCAGAGATAATAACATCAGGAGACTTACGAAAGTCATTTTCTTATGTCCCCTGACTAGAAACATGCGCGCCAGATATTCTGCAAGTGTACACTACCGTTCAAAAGTTTGGGGACACCCAGACAATTTTGTGTTTTAAATGAACTGACTTTTCTTTATGAAATGAGTTGCAAAATGAATAGAACATATAGTCAAGACATTGTCAAGGTTAGAAATAATGATTTTTATTTGAAATAATAATTTTGTCCCTCAATCTTTGCTTTCGTCAAAGAATGCTCCTTTTGCAGCAATTACAGCATTGCAGACCTTTGGCATTCTAGCTGTTAATTTGTTGAGGTAATCTGAAGAAATTTCACCCCACGCTTAGTGAAGCACCTTCCATAAGTTGGATTGGCTTGATGGGCACTCACTGTTGGAGGATGAAATTGGCTCCAATCAAGCGCTGTCCACAGAATATGGCATGGCATTGCACAATGGAGTGATAGCTTTCCTTATTCAAAATCCCTTTTACCTTGCACAAATCTCCCACTTTACCAGCACCAAATCAGCCCCAGAACATCACATTACCTCCACCATGCTTGACAGATGGCGTCAGGCATTCTTCCAGCATCTTTTCACTTGTTCTGTGTCTCACAAATGTTCTTCTGTGTGATCCAAACACCTCAAACTTCGATTCATCTGTCCATAACACTTTTTTCCAATCTTCCTCTGTCCAATGTCCGAGTTCTTTTTCCCATATTAATCTTTTCCTTTTATTGGCCAGTCTCAGATATGGCTCTTTGCCACTCTGCCTAGAAGGCCAGCATCCCAGAGTCGCCTCTTCATTGTAGACATTTACACTGGCGGTTTGCGGGTACCATTTAATGAAGCTGCTAGTTCAGGACCTGGGAGGCGTCTATTTTTTAAACTAGAGACTCTAATGTACTTGTCTTCTTGCTCAGTTGTGCACCAAGGCCTCCCACTTTTCTTTCTACTCTGGTTAGAGCCTGTTTGAGTTGTTCTCGGAAGGGAGTAGTACACACCGTTGTAGGAAATGTTAAGTTTCTTGGCAATTTCTTACATGGAATAGCCTTTATTTCTAAGAAGAAGAATAGACTGTCGAGTTTCACATGAAAGTTCTCTTTTTCTTGCCATTTTGAGAGTATAATTGAACCCACAAATGTGATGCTCCAGATACTCAACTAGCTCAAAGGAAGCCCAGTTTTATAGCTTCTCTAACGAGCAAACCTGTTTTCAGCTGTGCTAACATAATTGAACAAGGGTTTTCTAATCATCCAATAGTCTTCTAACGCGATTAGCAAACACAATGTACCATTAGAACACTGGAGTAATGGTTGCTGAAAATGGGCCTCTATACACCTATGTAGATATTCATTTAAAAACCAGATGTTTGCAGCTAGTATAGTCATTTACCACATTAACAACTTATAGAGTGTATTTCTAATTAATTTATTATCTTCATTGAAAAGAACAGTGCTTTTTTTTCAAAAATAAGGACATTTTTAAGTGACCCCAAACTTTTGAACGGTAGTGTACCTTCAGATGAACATCCATACGTCAGAAGTCATGATGAAGGGGCTGACCCTTCAGGTACACATGCCATGTCTACACCATACAGACGGGGATAGAATTTCAAATGAAAGGGGAAGGACAGATACGCATTGATCTGTGTCCATATGGAAGCAGATCAATGCGTAAAAGTTAAGGTAGCCTTCTGGACATGTAAGGGCCAGCCAGAACCAGAAAGGACCAGGGACTCATGAATGAGCAGGCAGCACTGGAGGTCAAGGACCAGTACGGCTTACGAGTCTGGTCTTAAATGTACCATGCTTTGTGACTTTATATCTATGATAGATAGATCAAAGTTCAGTTCTAGTTAGTTTCTGGGTTCAAATTATATATAATTGCTACAGTGACATTGATGCAATGAAGTTCCCTTCCAGAGAATGAATTTTTTTATATTCTTATTATTATGGGGCTGTATGAGTGTGGCTGCATTGATGAATCATATTTCCTTGGAAACTGTAGTTGTTTACAATAGCCACCAAGTCAGTGCACAGAGATGTATCAGTTTAGTTAATGATAGTTCAGGTCTCCTTGGAAACGGTAGTTTGTTCATGGCATCCGTAAGTGTCAGTATAGGGAATAATATAGTTCAGACAAATAGTTTGTATGTCAGTGTTGTTAGCAAAGTTAGTATTTTTGGACCGTGTTCACACTTAAGTAAGTGTAGAATCTACATACGTATTTTTACGATCAGTTAAACTGCGCATGCCCAAAACCCAAATATATGCACAGGACTGTGACCGCCTGATTCACAGAAATGTCTGTTACACTTACGAATGCTTCACGCATCCTCACGCACAGAGTCTCGCAAGCGTAGCTAGATGGCCAAGCCTCCTAATGCAGATAAGCAGAACAATGAACAGTATGGGTGTTCCAACAGAGATACGAGGGATGCACAAGTAGGTTGGCCTTGCATATATAAACATACGCACGTTAAAAGTTAAGGTAGCACTCTACCACTCGTAAGTTGCCTAACCATGTTTTGTAACTTCATAGTCCATGCACCCTCCCTCACTGAATACAGCCGAGACCTGCTACATCTTTTCTAATCAATGGATGTGTGCGTTTAATTAACACAGATAAAGGCACACATATTTAAAAGCATTTGAAATTAGGAAAAACAGTTTTAAAGGATTTTTTTTCTCTTTTGCAGTACCTATGATCTTATTCAAAATTGTGTGTGTCTATTATTCCGACTATAATAATGTTTAAAAAAGTGTTTGTTTGTTATTGTGGTAATGGTGTTTTTTTGTAAGTTTTTGCCATATGTTAATGAGCTGAATTGTTTTATAATACCTGATAAATATTAAAGTTTTTAATACATTGTGTACTATTATAATGTTGTGCAGCATTTGTTTGTTTGTTTGCTTGTTTGTTTATGGATTCAACTCTGTGCTAGTGAAATACTTTATTTTTGGTCTTTTTCATTTTGTTCACCCATTGTGTCATGTTTGAATCCTAATTAGTGTTTTTCTAGCCACAAGTGACCCATGTGTGGACTCTGTTTGTTTCTTTATACAAATGTTTTGTGGGTTTTTTTAATTACCTTAAAGGGCCCATGTATTGTCTAGTACAATTATTAATAATGTGTTTTTTCTTTTTTCTTTAAAATTTGTAAACATTAAATCTCATCAATTATAAAGACATGTAATAGTGAACATTACCTTAGTTCACTATTACATATTAGTATTAGCATTTAGCACAATTAGCATTTAGCGTTTATAATGAAATAATATCACATTTTCAAAAATAGGATGAATTATGTTTAATACACACATCATTTTTCATATATGTATATATTTGTACATGTTCATATATTTACACAAACACAACATTTTTTTTTCTTTTTTTGGTGCCAAAAAAATATGTGCATCATAAAAATGCACAAAAAATATATGTTTATTTACTTGTTTTTTTGGAGCCTTTTGTAACTTTTGGTTGGGTTGTCGGGACAACAACACTATGCCGAGATGTTGAGGCTGAAGGTGATGGTGAAGACTGTAAGGCTTCAGATGCAGAAATTCTTTTTGAAAGTGAAGCTCTTCCAATACTAGTTTATGTTATTCGATCATAATGGTTGTTTCTTGTAGCTGTAACTGTTTTTTTTTTTTTGCCACAACCAGCATCTCTTGTCGTTTTTTTTTAATTTATTTTCATTTGGGAATTTATGTCTTTTTGTATACCTTATAACATGATACTTATGCTTTTAAGGATTTTATTAATTTCTGTTATCAGTGTTTTCGGTTCACATCAATTTCTGCAATTGTTCTCTCTAAAGAAGGTACTCTTTGTTACTTTGTTTGTGTACGGCCTGCAGCAGGAGTGGAGGTTTAAATTGACACCTCTGTTGCTGAATCTCAGCAGCAGGTGAGGATGCAGATGCATATGATGTTGTTGCTATCAGTGGATCCTCCAAGCGCAATTCAAAACCTTCTTTGTCTGAACTACATGCTAGGGGATCTATTGGCTCCTCAATGGGATCGAAATCCGCAGATTATACAGCAAAGAAATAAAAAAAAAGGGAAATGTAAAAATTTGTTGAAAAATTATTTTTGTTTACTTGTTAATTTTTTTGCTTACAAAAATTAACATCAACTGTCATGTAAAAATCCAAAACACACAGATCTTTTTTTTCTTTTTTACTTTTGCATATGTCATATTTGAAATAACATTGTTTTATGCATGTGTTTTTGTTAAAATATAATTTTAATGAAATTAAAAAGCATTTCCATGTTTTGATTTGAGCAGAAATAATATTTTCTAGTTTTAATAAACAAAATGTTCAATGCATAATAAAGATTGTTTTGTATATTTAACGTTTTATAAGCTATACATGATTTTTTTGTTGTTTAAAAAGTTTCACAGTACATTATCCATATTTGCTGAATTGATCACATCCATAAAAATTGTTTATACAAGTTTAAACTTTACCAGGGAAGAATAGGAACTTTCTCCTGGGGTCTAGGTTGGGTAAAATGTTGGGGCACACCCTCATCTGACTCTACAGATTATTCCACGCCAATTACCTCTCGCAGACCGATCACCATGGACCCCAATTGTTCTATTATTCCAAGCCTCATCAAAGTCTTCATCCCCACCACCACCACCCTCCTCTTCCCCAACCACTTCCTCTTCTGAGGGAGAGCTGCTCATTTTGCGCAGTTCCAATGATACAGTGGTGAAATAAATCCCATCCCAGTCCATATTCCCATCACCATGCCCTTTCTCTTCTCAGCCACACACATCATCCCATTTCTCCTCCCCTTCACCATGCCCTTCACCGCCCCAGAACCATTACCTTGATCTTGCTCCTACAATTATCATGCCCCCTTTTCCCAATCCCTCTCCCATGGAGGTTCAGTGTTCTGTTGTGCGGTTAATGTTAAAAATTAATGTTAATTGTGTTGTTGACATTGGGCCACAATACTTTCTTAAATCTCAGATTTTAAAATACATCCAGTGCATAACCATGGTTAGTTTTGGGTTAGACAAATGTGTAAAAAATTCTGCATGCCCGAAGACATTTGAATCGTGTAAACTTTTGATAA
>WWET01000247.1:335528-347401 GCA_011038615.1 Limnodynastes dumerilii | reverse complement strand
CATGAGGAATACTGGGGGGCTGGAGACATATGATGGCAGATGCTAGGGGGCTGGGGCACATGATGTGGAATACTGAGGGGGCTTGGGGCACATGATGGTGGATACTGGGGGCTTAAGGCACACGGTAAGGCTACTGGGGGCTGGAGACACATGCTTAGGAATACTGGGGGGCTTAAGGCACACGATGGGGATATTGGTGGGATGGAGAGACATGATGGGTGATACTGGGAGATGGGAATACTGGGGAGACTGGAGACTCACAATGGAAATATTTTTTCCCGTCATTTTGACGGGCCTTTGACTAGTCTATCATATATAATAAAGTCCAGCTCCTCCCCTAGACCAACAATAATGAAAAAAGACAGAGGGTGCAATATTGCGTTATAAATGTGATCACAGTACTGTAATTCTAAATAAGGAAACAAAGACCCATCTGAAAGAGCAAGGTAATTGCATACCCACCAAATGTACCTATTTAGCATGTATCTTTTTTTTAATGGTCTGTCCTGCCTAAAAGGGCTTCTTTTCCGGATTCTGGAAGTTCCCTTCCTCCTATACTCACCTTCCAGTCCTGAAACGTCTGATCACTATAGTAGAGCTGCGGGGACAGACTCTTATATCCCTGTTAATGTGACAAGGCCCTCACCTGTGAATTCTTTACTTATATGATAAGGTATAAAATTAGATATTAAGCCTTATCATACATGCAAATGAGATCAGATAAAAGCCACACCCTCTTCATGAGACAACCCCCCCTTCACAGACATGCCCACTGGGTGTACCAATTCTCTACAAAAAAATTTGGAGGGTATGTAATTGTATACCTCAAATAGGTTTGATATGATTTGAATCTAAATAAGCAATCAAAGCCCCAATGCTGTTTTATTTTTTTTATTTTTTATAAAGGGTGCACATGGGCCCCAGAACTAAGGGGACCCAATGGGTTGCACCCATCCTGCACCCAAACTGCTTGACTAGCTGCAGGGGCTCAGCTGCACAGGATTATCACCATCCGCTGTGATTGCAGGTTATTCACAGACAGCGTGCCTGGAGAGAATCCTCTTCCTTCCTTCCTGCTGTCACTCATTCATTTTTCAGACTGACAGCTGCCTGTAGTCACCCCAATGATAAATCATTGTGATTGCTCCTCCAATGTCATTCCAGGTACCAGGTCAAGGTCACCATGGTGACCAATTCGAAATCGATTAATTCTTTTACTCCTATAACCACGCGTACAATAAATTTGTATCAAACAGTTATTTGACAAACAAGATCAGACATCAAAATGTAACTTTTTCGCAGCATGTAACAACGTTCACATTCTCAGCCAATTTAATCAGGAACTCTGAAAATAAAGTTCCTCCATTCACTATCGACGCCTGTTTTTCCCAACTTTATTTTTATGCCTGATTTATTAAAACAAATGTAATTACAATAAACATATTAAAAAAATAATGCTATTAATGGAATTGATATGATAATGCAATGTAAGTGAAGCGCTTTTTCATTGTAAATCCAGGATTTATTTTTTTTTTATAAATATTTTTTACTTCTTTATATGTAATCTCTAATTAAAATATGTATTCCTACTCTTAGAAAATGTGGTAATCAGCAAAAATATCAATTTACACTCTTATCAATAAAGGCAATAACGTCACCACCTGTCAAATCTAAGTGTAGTTTTCCCTAAAAATATATTTGCACTCCTCTTAAATTGCCTTTATTGTTTATAATAAAAGTGTCTGGATACAGCTGTTAGGTGCTTTATCATCTGCTTATCCACTTCCATATTTGTTATATAGCCTATGTGCTCCAAAATTCTTTTTTTTAAATGTCTCCATGTTATTCCAGTATATCTTCGGCCCCAAGGACATGAAATAATATACTCTGGCAGAGTCACATATTTTATGGGATGCACCATACCCACTTCTGTTGACACTTTTATTATAGAAAGAAGACACCTAGAAATATTCTGCATTATGTGATATATTAAATGACGCTTCTTGCCAAACACATTTTAGAAAATGATCCTGATTGGCTGCTCAAGGCAACATCCCTGCTTTTTTGTTTTAGAAACTTGTCTGGACTGGTATACAGAGCAAGGCCTCACCTATGCTGTACATTGTAAGTAAAAAAAATGTGTAACTTAAGGCCGGATTCAGAGTTCCGTACGTCACTCCACTTCCTCAAGCTGCTTATGGAGGTCGGGTGATTTTCTGTCAGCGCACATGTGCGCACCAGAGGTTACGATACAGATGTTATGCTACCTGGTGTAGAGACCGCTGATCAGCACAGGACACTTAAGATGGGTTTATGCCATTACCGCACGAGAGAGGGGAGTTTACTCCCCTCTTCTGTGCGGACTACCAGACATGAGTGCTTACAGAAAACGCATTAATCTCTGAATCTGACCCTTAAGGCCAGATTTACTTAGCTGCAGGAAAAGAGAAGTGGAGATGTTGCCCATAGCAACCAATCAGATTCTAGCTCTCACTTTCCTATTACATACTAGAAAATGTCAGCTAGAATCTGATTCGTTTCTATGGATAACATCTCCGCTTTTCTTTTCCCGCAGTTTAGTAAATCAAGACCCTAGAGTCCAAACATACAATATTAAAATGTCTGTCCTTCCTTATGATTTTAAAGATAGTTTATTTTGTTTATCTATATTTTTCGCCTTATACAGTTAAATAAAAACACACTCTTAAGAAGTAAATCAATAATAACAAGCTCCTGGAAATGCTAAAGTTTATTTAAAAAAAAAAAATACTGGTATACTAAGACAATGCTTTGCTCTTTGTAGACATCATAAACCACTACCCTTAGCATTTGTCTAATAATTCTAACTAGTCAGTACAATAGTGCCGTGTGACCTAAATCTTCTTTTATTGACCTGATTAACAATAACATTAACAGCTAAGGTGGACATCTCATACTGTCCATTACTCTGGGCTGTATCCCCACCACACTTTATTGATCTTAACAGAATTGTGGCGGTCAGATCATTTGTGAGTATAAACAGATCAGTCCAGAGAGTTGAAAATCACTACATGCCGCACAATGGCCCCATTATAGCAAAGTGCGTGGTCAGCTTTAGTATCTTTGCCATTGCATCTGATCTGGTGCAGAAGATATGATCAAATGAAACAGAAACATGGCTGCTAATCCGCCCCCACATCTGTCTACTGAAAAACTTTCATAATATATTCCTAAATGATTTACGTTATCTATTTTCTTATATTTAATTTTTCTGACAGCATTCTTACCTTATCATAGTTATTAACTAAACAAAAGTACAATGATTGTTGCTCTTGCTTTTGTTAGTAGGACAAACACATAAACTAACCATTTGATAAAAATAAAAAATTTCAAGACACAAGTAAACAGACACCATACTGTACATACTACTGACAATAATATATGTAGATATACCAGGGCTGTTTCAGGCCTTAATGTATCTTTGCATTATTTTGCACTGCACATACCCGGAAACTTTGCATGAAATGATTGCGATTTAGCCCTAAATGTAAATCACTGATGTGTAGGCTTGTGTTCAGAGAGGTGTTTCATGGGAACAAAAGGGTGGAAGAGTATATTCAATGTACAGTAATAGCACAAGCAATTAAGTCCAGGGAGATGCAGACGGCTACACTCTACAACCTATTTTGAACTATTGCATCAGCAATTAACCTTGAGAATGCAGCACAATTGATATGGGATTGCTGTGTGTGTCAGCACAATCTACATCAATTCCACTGCCCACAGAACAGAAGCACTTCTGCCTCCAGCTCTGGGCTGCCCCACCAGGATGGATCAAGAATTACGGTATGTTCTGGTACTGTGGCGCCAGGAAAACGCCCCTTAGTATAATTTTGGATCCAGCCAAATTTTATCATGACTATAATCTAGAACATGTACATCTGGAACAACAACCAGTTTGCAAAGGAGATCGTTGTTTGTTACAGATACATCGACAATATCTTCTGTATCTGGAAGGGGACATATGAGAACCTACAAGAATGCATTAAATACATAAATGCCAATGATTTGAATCTTAAATTTACATCCAACATAAGTACAACTTCATTCCCACTTACAGCAATCACCACCCAAACTGGCTCAACAACATCCTTGAGAGTCCGTTTGTGAGATTAAAAAGAAATTGCCCAGATGTCCAAAGTTACAAAGAACACTCAGATAGAGAGAAACTCTGATGCCCCAACTATCAACAAACACATCACCTTTATCAAATCGGACCAAAGTAGAGATTTTTTTTAAGGACATAAGCAATAAAACAAAAATGAAAGATAATCATAATGAGGATGTGCAATAATTAATTTCCAAATACAGTAGCTAAGCTAGAAAATCTTAATGTAGGGGCCTCCGTTTGGACGGCAGCATGGATACAGCAGGGATCTAATTTTAATAGTCTGGATCAGGTCCAATATTCCTCTAACTTTCCTTCTATCTTTCATCATATGCTTCAATAAATTGTCTTTTTATATACATTCGCCAGTAGTCTTAAATGAGTGTGTGTGATCACCCCTTGCTTTAAACTAATGGAATTTCAGCTAGAATGGTAAAGTAATTTTTGGGTGTGCACAGGAACCTTATGTGGCTGATAATTATATTTGGCATGCAATATGTACAGGAATATGCAAAAAAAATTAGCAAAAAATATTGATTTCATGGTTATTAGTTGTTATTAGAAAATTCCCATGTTTCAAAATTTGATTTGTACTTGAAGAATTATACAAATGACTCAAATTGCATAATTTTCTAAGTTTTCTAAGAACCTCATCTGTCTGTCTGTCTGTCTATCTATCTGTTTTTCTATCATTCCAAGTATGTAACTTTATCCTATTAATATATCACCTATAATGTATTCCTTTTCTCTATATCCATATTCATTTCTTGTGCCTCATTGATTTTTTTTCTCCCTATCCCTCCAGCCCCTATTGATTTTCCAAGTGAGTGGTCACAATTTTATTTACAAAATGCAAAACGGTTTTCATTGCTACAAGACTTTTCACCTCGTGCAAGTACATAACTCTGTTTACTCTAGGGCTGGAAGTATTTTGTGTTTGATTTATTCAGTAAGTTCTTAATTTCACAGATGCCCAAATTCTGTAACAAATGCATCAATTCAAAGCATATGTTCTAAAGTTTTAGATGAAAGAGCTTGTTAACGTTATGTATTAATGTGTAAGCTTGTAGAATGATATTGAAATGAAAGAGTAAGTCTCAGTGACTAGCACTTGTGTCTCACAGCGCTGAGGTCAAGAGTTCGATTCCCGGACTAGGCCTTATCTGTGTAGAGTTTGTATTTTCTCCCTGTGTCTGCGTTAGTTTCCTCCAGGAGCTCCGGTTTCCTCCCACACTCCAATGACATGCTGATAGGTTAATTGATAGCTGAATAAATTATCCCTAGTCTGTGTGTGTGTGTGTGTGTCTGAGTGTATTAGGGAATGTAGAACGTAGCTCCAATGGGGCTACGTAATCTGATAGCGCTATATAAATACCTGTTAATAAATAAATAAATAAATAAGAGTACAAGCAAAATGACAATATAAATGTGCTTGTTGATACCTAAAAGAGCAGTTTCTCCTTTTTAGCTTGATAACCCTCATATACTATCTTAACCCTCTTTGCCGGTTTAATTTCTCTTCTCCTCCCCCTCTGTATAGTGAGCTTTTTTGCGTTGGCCCTTTACTTATGTCCTCCAGCTTTCAATGCCTAAGCAACCAGTGTCATCTCTTCTTCTTTCTTTATCTTCTTCTACCAGTTAGATTCTGAATGTTGTACCCAGATTCTTGGGCTCAGGCTTAACTGAGTTTGAGATGATTTTTTTTCATCCATTGCATTTCTCAGCAGAGCCTTTGATTTGCGTTGCACCTCACTGCTGGTGAAATGATGTGTTTCTGTGTATAGTGTTATGTTGTACTGTTTTTTTAAGCTCTGCCAACCAATACAAACTCTTGCATCCAGTTCAAGCTGCTCTATTTGTGACAGGGTTTTTTCTTAAAAAATTTATTAAAGACAAGTGATTGGAGAAGAGAACACAACATAGGGCATAGGGCTCTATTTACTAAGATCATTTTCATATGATAAAGCCAGTTTTCGTGTGAAAACGGGCTTTATCATATGAAAACGAAGGAGTCCATATTTACAAAACATCAAAATTTACACATTTGGAAACCATGCATTAACAATCGCATTATCACTCCTGATCGCCGGCCCGCTCTAATGAATGCGGGCAGGCAGATCGCTTTATTTACTAAGTGTTAGCGTGGATTTTAACAATCTGTGCCGATACGTTAAATAACGCCATCTTCAGATGGCGTTAGCTTAAGTATTCCAGCGGTCTCCCCATGTAAACCCCTTTTCCTCCCCCTAATAGCTGTTATTGGGGGGAGGAAGAGGGGGCTACATATCAGGAGACCGCTGGAATACAGTTAAGTAAAAAAAAATGAAAATCAAAGTTAAATAAAAATAACAAAAAATATATATTAACTAGTTTTCATTATTTTTTTCTAATAAACATATTTAATTAATAAAAAACACACACAAAAATAGAGAATGAAGCTTTTAAACTTACCTGACCAGGCGCGTGGCTGTCTCTAATCCCGACGCATGTGCAGTGATTTTGCCTTTTGGAACTTGAAATTTTACAAGTCCCAAAAGGCAGCTACTGAACATGTGCCAAGACTGCATAGCCAAACAATGTCAGCGAAAGGCTCGCTGACCATCGTGGGACCTCACCAGAGGGGTAAGTATTAGTAAATACTTCTCACGGTCCTGCCACGCTCAGTGTGCTAATGATAGTAAATAGAGCCCAAAGAGTAATATTGAAGTATCTGCAGTCTACAACATCATTTCCTTTTTATGCTTTTTGTATACTGCCATTAAAACAAACTAAATATTCCATTAATAATCCTCTATAAAGATAATCTGTAAAAGCGATTTGCACAATGCACATAGGATATATTGGTTAATGTTTAGTTTTTCCTTACATCTACACAACAAGGGATCTGATCCTCAGGAGAATTCTTTCAACTAAAATGTATACTTAAAAATAAAGAAGGCCCTATTCTCGGATGTATACATACAAGTTCTATTTTTATATTGAACTGAGTACTCCAACTTATTTTAATCACAGTTAGTAGCAGTTAACTTCCAGGGCTTGGAAAAGACTGCACATGTTGTATATTCTATCAGAATAAGTGCTGCGCTAGATGGAAATCACATAATAATGTATATTTATATTATTACAATGCATTGTAGGAAAGAAAGAGTGACAATGGGGCTGATCCAGAGCTATGTCCGCCGTAGTAGCTGAAAAGCCGATCTATGCATGCGCCAGGCAGATGTTGCCCGGCGTAACTACGTAGCACCAGTGTAGTAACGCTGGAGGGGACGTCCCCCAGCGTTACTATGCTGTAGTTAGTGTAGGGAGGCGGGGGGAGGGTAATGAGGCTGGGAGGGCGGCGTTATCTTAACAACACCGCCGTCCCAGCGTAGTTACCCTCGCTTACGCCGGCTGAAGTTAAGGTAGCCTTCAGCCGGCGTAAGCGAGGGTAAGTACGCTGGGGGCAGGGGGAGTGTCAGGGGGAGTCCACGATGTAACGCTCAGCGTTAGTACGGTCAGCGCTACATCGTAGCTCCGGATCAGGCCCAATGTAGCTGATTTAGCAGTGTTGCTAAAGTTTTTATCACCCAGAATTTTAATTTTAAAATGTAAATATAGCAGCTAAAAAAAAACAAAAACACATATATAGTGTGAGGAACCATGTAGGGTTCCATGTGCTGAGAGCTGTTGCAAAGGGACATTCCTTCATATTCTTATAACAATGTGGACATTTAACTGTATGTGCTTATAGAGCAGCAGTCTGGTTTCTGTTTGCTTCTATCAAATCTTCTGCACCAGCCCACTGCAAGTGAAATGCAGCATGACAGATTGAGGTGAATGTAGTGTAATAACCTTAGTGAGGTTAAAAACTGCTCTGAAGATCAGTGACACAGTTGACACATGCTAATCAGTTCAAGTAAAAGCAGTTTTACTCTTCCCCACACTTTGTTATATTGACTAATTAGAATTTTTATATATCCATTACAGTAAAAAAAAATTTAATGGTTTCTTCATAGGTACATTTTATTTTACAAAAGGCAATACAGGCAGGATTAGGTACAGTGTGATCATTAAGTGCTGGGGGCGGGGTGAAGCAGTTCTGTACTGATCTACATCCGTGCACCTGGGTTAAGCTAGGGTTCTGGGCACTTATGTGTCCAAAACTCCGTAACAAGAAGGGGAATGCCAGGGGCGTGCACTTTCCTCGTGCATGCTTAATTATAGATCTCTGTGCGTACCTAAGTTGCATGGAGATCTGAATCTAGTCTTATGACTGTAGCCTTCTCCTGCTGTATCTTCCTGAGTACATGAGGAGTCACACGCATGTCTGAAATCCTATTGCAGTGTCTTGGCATTGATGGCCAATGTACCCGACTCTCCATATCTTAAACCATACAACCGTACCTTTTCTCGAGTTGTCATAAGGTCTACTTGGGGAACACCCACCACGTCTTGGTGAAGTTTTGGAACACTTGCTCATTTGGCTCCCATTCCCCAGGGTGGACCTTTTGCCTGCTCACATGGTCTGCTGCCAGGTTTAGGTTGGTAAATTGGTAAATTGTATTTTCTGCATACATAAAACCTGAGAAATTTTTGATGATTGTGCCAAATGAGTATATGAACATAGGTTCCTCCCTTCTTCATTCATACACTCCCTTACATTGCAGGTCTTCAAGTGCTCGCTCAAAACGCACCTGTTCAGACTAGCCTATACCTCCTCCACTTAACATCCTCACTGCATCCTTCATCTATCCCTTCTTCTCCTTCTTTCCCCCTCTCCTCTGCTCACACTAGTAATCCACTTTCTTCCTCCTCCTTATGTTTTCTGTAAGTTCAACCCTCCCACTTAGTGTGTTAACTTGCGTGAGCAGGGCCCCCCTTGCTAGTGTTGTCCCTTCCTCCACTACTCCCCCGTCACTTTGCACCCACTTGTCACCCTCTGATACCCTTTTACTCCATCCCCACCTGGTGGCTCCTTCGCAACCTCTCACTGCGCTCTATCCCCTCCTCCCTGATCTGCCAAGCTTTTGCCTTTCTGTCTGTGTTTGCTTCACTTTATTGTATTTTTGTGATATTTGTATATTTATATTGTAATTTATTATGTACTATGCTGTTCATCCCTGCCCTGTATGTCTGTACTGTATTTTGTTGTATTTTGTACAGTGCTGCGGACACAGGGCCGGATTGAGGGCCATGTGGGCCTGGGGCTGAAAATGATCAAGAGACCACACTATATAGCAGGCATAGGCAACCTGCGGCTCTCCAGGTGTTGCAAAACTACAATTCCCATCAAACCTTGTCAGGTACCAGCTATGCTTTTGCAGGTAAAGCATGATGGGACTTGTAGTTCCACGACACCTGGAGAACCGCAGGTTGCCTATGCCTGCTATATAGTATGCTTTGGAGAAGGATGTCAGTCCTTGACATTCATCCTTAAGCACTGCAGTGTGTGGGGGGCCTATTTTCAGATGGAGGCCTGGGTCTGCAGTCCCATTAGCCCCATTGTTAATCTGGCCCTGTGCGGACACCTTGAAGCGCCTTATAAATAAACGATAATTATAATAATAATAATAAAAGGTATCCTGCCTACCTCTACTACATTACGATTGAATAAAAAAATAGACATGCATATACACTGAATTATTTAACATTATATATAGTGCAGCAGAAAGGAAAATGTAATTACCTAACAGAAAATTTTTATCTAACCTAAAACCATTTGTAAACAGATTTTACATGTAATTGTGTTGTCTGTTGCATTACGTATCTCTCTTAACCTATGCATCTCAGAATGCATGTTGCAAAATTGTATTCAACCTGTAAACCTGACCCAAATTGTTCATGTTCAAAGACAGTGGATCACATGGATAAGTTTTAACCTGTTGTGTTCACTTTCTGCACATTATACTGAATCAGGTCCTTTAATTCAGTTCTCTCTTTTTTATGGATTTTAGTCTTAGAGGTTGTGTTCTACAAGAACATAAGATTCAAGTTACTGAAGATACTGGTTTTATTGGTTAAAAATATTTTTGTTGTATTTTTCGTTTATGACTCATACATTTCATTAAAATTTTTTGTATATAGCATTACATTTTTTCAGTTGTGCAACGATTTATGTAAGTCCAGTTGATTGCTTATTCTTACTAAAAAGGCATGATGCTTTTCTCCTTTAATGGAAAAACTATTTGTTCTTGTCTGTTAAGGAAAACAGAATTCGGCGCTCAATACATTCTCTCCTTTCAAATATCTCAGTGTAGGTTTATCCAGCTTTATGAAAGTCATATTCTTTTTCTGTCTTTTGTGACCTGAATTGTTGGCCTTAATCCTATGTATTCCATATTCAGTAATATGTTGTAGCCCTGTTGTGACTCCCCACTGTCATCATGCCAGGCAGACACTGAAGAGAAAATGTGTATGGTAATGAGCATTTTATTCAGACATGACGTTGATGAATTAGCCAATGTTATACTTGTCAGCTGTAAGAGAATGAACAAATGTTAGCAAGTCCACACTCTTATTGTGTACATCAACCTGTTAAATCACCAGGGAAGATTGGCAATCAAAACTCAAAAGTTTATATTAACAATCAAAGATATCTTGTTAAATAGTCTTAAACGTATACTGAATATTTATTTTGCCCTTTTTACTTTGAAACATCTACAATTTAGTCAGTTACTGTATAGAAATGTTGTTAGAGATAGACGGAGATATAGAGATAGACAGAGATATAGAGATAGAGAGATATATGGAGAGAAATATAGAAAGATAGAGAGATAGAAGAGGTAAATAAAAGAGTAGCTGGCAGCGCTATCACTGCAGCAACTCTCCCTGCCATCTGGGGTATCCACTCCCTCAGAAAATGTATACAAACAAAAGAACTTAGTGTGACAAGGAGAGAAGTGATGTGAGGGAAGGGGGAACTATCAACTAAAAAATTTACAAGGAAAATAAAAAATGGGGGAATATCTATAATGAGAAGCTCTCCTTATAATGTATACTTCTGTAAATTAATAGGTCCATAAAACCTTAAATAAATAGGTAAAAATAGCAAAGAATACAATTTCACAAAATATAATGCATAAAGCCCAAAGAAATCATAAAATGCGATCTATAATTGTCATATACCAATACAATTAAAGCCATATACATATCCAAAAGTAGAAAAGGAAGAGGGGAAATATTTTAATAAATGGTAACCTTTTTAAAAGTAAGTACAGTACTCAGTGAACAATAAATAATAGCAAATATGTGGGTAGATGATCCCTAGATATGAGAAATAAAAGAAATTTCCAGGCAAAAATATCATTACAAACATATCTCAAAATGTAAATAAAATAAGTATGTACAGATAACAGAAAAATATGACAAAACCAATTGTATGGGAATGAGTCAATTAATAAAGTGAAGGGTGATATCCTCAGTGAAAAGTACAGTCTTTTAAACATCCAAGCGAAAGACCATAGGTCCAAGAGAAATAGTCCAGATAATGAATAGTGAGTAGCCCCTCCTATAATGAAATGCTCCAACATTTCAGTCAAAAGCTGAAAATCCCCAGAAAACCTCAATTAAAAAGAGAACAGTGTTAGTAAAAGTATAAAATGTTATTAACGCAATAAAAGCTACAATTTATGTACATCTTTCTAACACCCAAGGTAGTAACAAAAGTAAACACCAGGGGAAATGATAAAAGAATCGAGGTAAAAAGAGGAAAGACTCTGGGCTCCTGACAGGAGAAAGTACTTTC
>WWET01000247.1:312425-332147 GCA_011038615.1 Limnodynastes dumerilii | reverse complement strand
CTGCTGTCCTATATGTCAGTTATCCTTTGTTTTTTGTATATATATTTATGTTCATTTGTATCTTTGTATTTGAGTTTTTCTTCTTTCTTCTGTCTGTTCTCTATTATCTTGACTCCTGTTTGTATTTGTGTATATCTGCATCATTGATTTCAGTTTACCTTTGTGCTCTAGCTTTTAGTACCTTTTTTACTCCTATTTTGTGCTTAGTGCCCCCTCTGGTTTGTGTTTGCATTTATACTTGGTAGTGTTTTTAGCCTTTAGTTTATTATTTTTGTATTGCTCCTGGTTTTGTCATTGATGTTGTTGCTCCCAGTCCACATTCTCCATTTACCTGTTTTCTATTGTTTGTACTAATAAATTGTGATTTATTCACCCATGCCTGGTTGTTAGTGCTTTGTTTCACCTGTTTCACTGAAGGTGCCTTCCAGGGATTGTGGCCTGCTGGGGTACTGCCACACAAGCCTCTCCCTACAATCTAACTGGGGCCTGGTGAAGACCAGGCCCCAGTTAGATTCCACACCCTGGAAGCAGCCTTGTAACATGTATACTTGCTCTGTGCATCCAATCATGCCATCATAAACACTTTCATTACTGAAGTCTGGTTCTGGAGGATGTACACATGCAAAAGGCAGTTATTTTCTGCTTCTTGCACTCAGAAATTGATCATTGTGTGTTATTCTGGATCTGGTCCATTGTTTCAGTGAAAACAAATGTTTAGTCTTATATCAGGAGGTCACATAATTAAGAAATACATACATATATGGCTTAACAAACAATATGGCTTCCTAAGGGGTTGCTTCAGAGTGAAACTTAAAGAGAATTTCCTTCTGCATTTAGAAAACACAAGTAATTGTTTCACTCGTAGTCTGTTTGCATACGTTTGCTTAAGGCTCAAGCAGTAAAAAAGTGTTCTAAAAATCCACTGAATTGCAAGCACAGTATTATTCCACAGATCTCTATATCAATTCAATCATGTTGTTTATGCTTTTGTGCAACAATTAATTTAATAGCAAAAAAACTAGGACCCATCTTGTACATTTTTTTAATCTGTGTTGAAAGCTGGATATTCGGGCCGTATGCAGACTATGTTTTATGTTATCTGCGTATCTTTTCCTTAAGTAGATTGCGTAAATGCGCAGTAGGAATAAACACTAAACACCAGACGTATATATTATACGTCCGGTAGTCTGTATATGGGCCATTGTCTTTAATCCATTCTTGGCTTTTGTGCACTAGAGCAAAATGATATATTTGCTGAACAGAGCACTTGCTGTAAAAAAAAATGTCCTAAATTAACATTGGTAATGACTATTTACTGACTATTTGTCATGCCGTACCATAAATGAAAGAGCGTGTCACTGATAAATGGTTAACCACTGCTGAATAATGCATTTGACCTGACATACTTAAGCATTTCAGACTGACAGCTACCTGATCTCTTCACATTTGTAAATGTGACATCATTTTGTAAGTGGGCAGCCATGATCACCATACTTACATCTCCATTTCCGCTTATTCTTCTTTCTGATAGTCTGCTAGATTTGAATGTATAAAGAAATGTCTATATATGTCCTATTTTCCATAATTTGTAGCCTGTCAGATTTGCTGTATTGTTGTGTAGTGTTAAGATATGTGTATACATACATCAGGATTTGTATAATTATTTAAGCAGTTTCAAAGAAAGCTTTTAAAATCAGTAATTTTTCAAATGTGTAAAAATAAACTGAAAATGTAACACATTTCAATCTAAAATTTACTACTGCAGCAAATTTCTTCAAAGCATAAAATACACAAATGAGTAGAATTCTAAACTTTTTTGCTATCATTGGTAAAATATCATTTTTAAAATATAATTATATTGTGTGCAATACTAAAGCTGCTGAATGTAGGTAATAGGTAGGTAGTAAACGTTCACAGAAAAGCTCTTCCAATAAAATGTATCCGTCTTTTACTATACAATACAATGTGAAAGACCCCTGCTGTTTCACGTATTCAAACGTTAGTATATTGGACAGTTTAAATTCTGTAGCTGGAGGATAAATATAGATAAACATTTCTGTTGCCAGCTTAGATAGGGTAAGGGGCAGGAGCTATGCAGTCTATACCAATGTTCATACCCCATCCATTCTCATCACATAAGACTTGTACCTGAATTAAGTGAGTTCGCAGACACGTAAGTTCATAAACGGTTGTGGGTCGACAGTGAGAATGACCCTTTTTTAAAAGGGCCGTTTTATGCCAGGCAGTTGTGAACTGTCTGTCAAATTGATTACTTCTGCCTCTCAAAAGAGTGGCTAATGTTACCAACCAATCCAATGACAGTCACCAGGAAGAAAATACATAGGAATACACAGCCTAAGGGGGGTTTATTTACTTTCAGGTTTACTTTAAAATGGGGGTTCTCAACTCCATGCACAAGTGCCACTAATGGTCCATGTTTTTCAAATCTCCTTGCTGGAGGTGAAATGATAACTGACAGTTATACCCCTCTCACATTGCCACTAAAAACCCGGGTTTTTTGACAAATTCCTAGGACTATGCTCAAACTACCCGGGTTCAGTGGCAATGTGAAAGGTACCAGGGCTCCTGACCTGGGTCTAAATTGCCAGGGTTCAAACATGAGAAAAAAGAAGGTTTTTTCCCGGGTCTCACACGAGACTTGTGGCAATGTGAAAGATGCCGGGTTGTTTTTCAACCTGGGTTTTTTCACATTGCCACCCGATTGGCTAGATTTGTTTACTGTTGCTATGGTAATAGTAAACAAATCTCTTTTTATGGCCGGATGCATAAAAAATTAAATTTTACAAAGTATAGGGCATGCTGATGCTTGTAGTGCTACAAACACCAACATGCCCAAGGATGCCCAATGTTTCCACTCTGTCCAAGGGTATAAATAGGACCCAATGACAGTAGAATTGTCATTAATGCCGGGATGTCCTGCTAGCAGGACATAAGTTGCATCGCTCTGAAAAGGTTTTTTTTTTTGCTAAAACCTGCCCCACTGATTAAAAGCTTACAAGATTGGATCCCATAGAAGGTGGTAAGTATTTATTTTTATTGATCATTTTAATGTATTTAATTTATAAATGGATTTATTGTATTTCATTTTATTACTAATAATTTTAATATATTTTATTTATTTAATGTATTTAATGTATTTTATTTTATTATTAATAGTTTTAATGTATTGAATTTATTGAATGTATTTTATTTTTTATTAATAGTTTTAATGTTAGGGTCAGCCCTATATTTTATTATGGATCTAGGGAGGCATTTCTTTGTTGTGTATGGTACAGGATGACAGGGCATGCTGGCGCTTGTGGTTCTCCAAGTGCCAGCATGCCCTTTCATTCTTGGGAATGCTGGTTCTTGTAGCACCACAAGCATCAGCATGCTCTATACTTTGAAAAATTGTTTTGTTTTTTATGAATCCGGTCCTAAAAACAGATTTGTTAACTATTGCAATAGTAATGGTCCAGTTTGAGAGTCGGATTTGATAGGGTATAATATTAGTTTCCTTTAATCTATACATAAATCATTTTTAAGCCCCGTACAGCAACATGCAGTGGTTGCTGTGAAAGTTCAGTCATATCACTTCTGTAATTTCTAGATCTCTAATATTCTGTTTTGTTTTTGTTGGACAAGTATTAAAGATTTGGATATTGATAAATATTGAGCAAGACTAGATGACCTCAGTGACGTCTTGCTCGATTAGAAGATGACATTTGGTATTAGATATATAGGACCTGATCCTGACCTCCGCTCGCATCCATACACAGTCTAGACGTGAGTGGGGAGTAAACTGTCAGCTTGAGGAATTGTGACCTTCTTAAATCTGGATCCAGCCCCCAGTCTTCAGAATTTTAATGATGATTGAGGATATTTTTATACCTGATAATGTAGCATATCTTAATGTAATTTTTGCACTGTGCATGTCTAGAACAGAATTGTATACAATGCATTGATTCAGACACGAAGTTAGCTCACTGCTCAGTCTGTCTGTGTTCGAAGGGGCATTATGAGGGAGGGAATGGGTGAAACAATCTAGGGCATTTTCAGTAATGGCATGTTCTCGCAAATTAGCTCAATCAAGACCTAATCACTAGCATAACTATCCAATGTTTACAACTGAACACTTGTACCAGCTATAGGGCATGTCTAGGAAGAGAGAGAGACTTAAAGGAGAGAAGAGGTGGAGACAGGTTTGTGGGAGCTATAGAGGAGAAGAGGTGGAGAAAGGTGTGTGGAAGGTATAGAGAAGAGGTGGAGAAAGGTGTGTTGTGGAGGCATAGAGGAGGGAATAGGTGGAGAAAGGTGTGTGGCAGAGGCTTGGAGGAGAAAAGTTGTGTGGGAGAGAAGAGGTGGAGAAAGGTGTATGGTAGAGGCATAAAGGAGAATAGTATAAAGAAAAGTCTAGGGCAAAGAGAAAATTGAGTGGAGGGGTAATCTGTGTGCAGGAATACTATTAAATCCCTTCTTAAATTGTCAATCAAGTTTGTATGTATTTAAATAACTTAAATTGGCTGATACTACTGCTTCTCTTGCTAATTTAATGTCTATAGTATTAAATTAACTTATGAGCTATTGTAAAATATTATTACCTGTGTTTGGGATTGAAACTTCAGCTCCACTGGCTCCAGGTAATTGCATGGAACGATCCCTTTCTAAACAAATATAAAAAAAAAGCAGCTGTGTCTGATTATATTTAATATTTTATTAATTAGTAATCATTTAATAACATGTACAAGTATTGTGCCTATCCAATCATATGATTTATGATGACTTAGTCGCAAGAGTGTGTGTACGTTATGAACGTACTAAAAATCATGATCACTGATGGTACAATGTTAGGCAATTATCTGTACAGTGTGTAGGGAGTCACAATTGTTTCAGAAGAGGGTTATGAGAGATGATGATCTCAGATCTGATGGTAAATTGGTGTAGTGTGTACAATGTTCTGTGAAGTGTCTGTGATAAAAGGGTGTTAGCTAGCCAGACATTTGTAGCCAGAGGATTGTATTGGTTGCTACAAGATATACAACCATTTCTGCCAGGCTGATAATTATATAGTGCAAATGCTGGACACATTTGTCAGAAGGCCCACAGAACTCTGCCCCCAAATCTCTGTTGACAGTTAATAGTATTGGTCATTTGCAGAGCTGGCATGACAGATGCTGTGCCAATCCTATAACCCTGGGAAATTGTGCTTCTGTGTACCTTTCTGTAGTGTCAGGAGAAGATGCCAATGTTTTATATCTGACTAAAGCTGGCCATACATTAGGATGATTATCAGCCCCAGCAGTGGTTGGGCCGATAAACGGGACGATTTCCTGCTAGGGAAATGTCCCGTTATCAGCACCATACACCTCTCCTGCTGGGACCAATAATCCTAGCAGAAGGGGGGGGCAGCGCTCTCTATGTTGCTGCTGCTTCTGCTGCTGTATATGTATGTACAAAGCAGTAATACAGATAAGAATCAGCCGAAGCCGGTTTCGGCTGATCCCTGTCTATACTACTCCCTGCAATAGCCTGCATATCATATCTATGTACTATGCTGCTCTCACAGCTTTAAAGTATAACTTCAAAGCTGTCAGAGCAGCTTTGTACAAAGATATAAAGCAGCAGCAACATAGAGAGCACTCTCCCCCTCCCCTCTTTTGCTAGGAATGACCTAGCAGATTATCTGTATTACTGCATGCAATAGCCGCTGCTGCATATCTATGTACTATGCTGCTCTCACAGCTTTAAAGTATAACTTCAAAGCTGTCAGAGCAGCTTTGTACAAAGATATAAAGCAGCAGCAACATAGAGAGCACTCTCCCCCTCCCCTCTTTTGCTAGGAATTATCGGACCTAGCAGGAGAGGTGTATAGTGCGGGAAATCATCCCGTTTATCAACCCACCCCCTGCTGGGACCTATAATCGTACTAGTGTATGGCCAGCTTTACAGAAAAGTCATTACAGTAAACATTGAAACCCAGCTCTAGAAATCCTGGAATGTTGGGAGATCAAAATGTTGCAGCAGGACCATTATTCTTTCTAGTGGTGCTGGCAGACTGAGTATGTGATGTAATGAAAGGAACATCTGATCCTATACATTTATTAATCCACCCGACAATGCTGCTGCACCAAAAACCCCCCTACTCAACGCCCAAGATGCACTGACCGACCTGGTGGAATGGGCTGAAAGTCCAGAGGGAACTGGCTGGTTGGCATCCCTTTAAGCCTATTAAATTGTGAGCCAAATCCATCTGGTTATAGATGGATTGATAGCAAGCCACCCTTGTTTATGAGTCTCATAAAGGACTAACAAGGATTCAGTTTTCCTAAACTGAGCCGTTCTATCCATGTAAATCCTCAAGGCTCCGACGACATCTAAAGAAACAAGATTATCCTGGACATCTGAATAGGAACTTGAAGAAGGAAGGAAAGCAGAAAGAACTATCTCATGATTTTTATGGAAGTTGGAAACCACTGTTGGTTGAAAGAAGGAATGGTGTGAAGGACTGCCCTGTCTTGATGAAAAATAAGAAAAGGGGATTTACAGGATAATGCACTCAACTCTGAGACTCTTCTAGCAGATGCAATTGCCAGAAGCAAAGTAGCCTTCCAAGACAGAAATCTCAATTCAACATGGATGACTTTGTAGAGCTGATAGAACCAAATTAAGATCCCAAGTGGATAATGGGGCCACAAAAGTTGGTTGAATATGCATATGCAATATGCAAAAAATTCTGGACCTCTGGAAGGAGAGGCAATTTTCGCTGAAAATACACTAAAAGAGCAGTGGCTTGCACCTTAAGTGAAACCAAGCGAAGACCTCACTGAAGACCATCCTGAAGGAACTTTAGAAATCTTGCAATGCACAAAGACAAAAGTATTGAGATTCTTCCTTTCACACCAACCAATGTAAGTATGCCAAACCCTGTGATAAATTTTATCAGACACAGGTTTGTGGACTCTGAGCATGGTTTGAATAACAGGTTCAGACAAACCTCTAGATTTTAAGATTTGGGATTCAAGAGCCACGCCATCAAACTCAAATGCTGAAGGTTTTGGTGTAGGAATGAGCCCTGAGAAAGGAGGTCTGGACGAAGAGGAAGTTTCCAACTTCGACTGCTAGACTGAGAATGTCCGCGTACCAAGACCTTCCTGACCAATTGAAAGCTACTAGGATTAGCGGCACTTGTGCTGTTTTACTCTTTTTAGAAACCTTGTAACATTGCGAAGGGGGGGAAAGCATAAGTCAGCCGACTGATCTTTGGGGCTGAAATTGCGTCCGCAAACACCACTTTAGGATCTCTGAATCTGGAACATAACCGAGCAACCTTGTGATTGTGGCGAGACCCCATCTCCTGGACAGCTGAAGAAAGACATCTGGATGGAGGGATTAGTCCCATGGAAGAATGGCATGTCTGCTGAGAAAGTTTGCCTCCCAATTGTTGACTCCTGAAATATGAACTGCAGTGATTGCAAGAACATGTTTCTCGGTACATGAGAAGATGCTCTCTGTCTCCCTCATTGCCTAAGCATTCCTTGTTCCACCCTGCCTTTTGATTTAAGCAAGTGCTGTTGTTTTGTCAGACTGGATGTGCTGAGGATGTCCCACTAGCCACAATTGTGCTGCTAGCAGAGCTCTATGGACTGCTCTGAGCTCCAGATTATTTATTGACAGTCTTTACTCTTTTTCAGACTAACAACCTTGAAGGTGTAGGTGAAGGGTAACCACTCCCCAACTGGAGAGACCAGTGTCCGATGTCAGTAGAACCCAGTTTGTTATTGCAAAAGGATGGTCGACAAATAGTCCTTGCAAAGCCACCAACCCAAGGACAGTCTTGTTTCCTGGACAGATGAATTCTCTAGGCTAAGATTAAATGGTTCCCATCTCACTGAGACAGAATGTTCCACTGGAATTTCCTGGACCGGAACCTCACAAAGGGAACCAACCTGAAAGAAGACATCATCTTTCCCAGAAGCTTCATACATAAAAGGGTGACTTTCTTTGACAGAAGCAGATATGCTAGCTTCTGAAGGGAATAGATTTTTTCTGAAGGAAAGAAAATTCTTTGAAGACAAGGCTTAGAAAAGTCATACGCTGAGCTGTATACAAGCTGGACTTTTTTCTGTTGATAAGCCAGCCGTGAGCCTGGAGAAACTGCATTGCAACTCGCAAATGTTCCTGAAGAATTTGCTTCGACTGAGCTTTCAGAAGCAAGTCGCCGAGATAAGGATAAATATAGAATCCAATCAACCTTAGACGGCTGACTATTTTACCCATAACCTTCGTAAAGTTCCTGGGCGCAGTCACCAGACCAAAGAGCAGAGCCCGAAATTGGTATCAGTGTTCCTGGATGGCAAATCTTAGAAAAACTTAACATTCTTCTGCTTCATCTTCGGATGTGTTAATATGCATCCTGAACATCTATTGAAGCTAAATTTTCTTGAGCTTCCAATCCATTGATAGAACAAAGGGATTCCATCTTGAATTTGGGCACTTAAAGCCTGGAATTCAGGGATTTCAGATTCAAAATGGGACGGAAGAAATCATCAGACTTTTTTATTAGATACAGATTGGAGTAAAAACTTCTCCTTTTTGGGAGTTGGGAACTAAAACAATAATTTCATTAGATAGCAGAGTCTGAATGGACAGGCTCAGGGACAACTTTACGTCCTCTTGAAATAGAGCTGTGAGGAACTCTTTCCTCGAATATCAGAGCATAACCCTGCTAAATCAGAGTTAAAATCTAAGCATTTGTGGTGAAAAATCTCCAGGTGTCCGCAAAATATAGCAGACGAGCTTCCACTCGCTCCAACAGAAAAAACTGAGGACTGTCAGGAACTCTGTTTCTCCACTGGCTTAGGAGACTGACGCTTGCAAGTCCAAGCCTGGTGACCCCTAAAAGATGACATAGGCTGCCCCTTACTGCCCCATTTTGACCCCTGGTATTATTAGACTGACCCCTAAACAAAGATCTAAAAGAGCTAAATCTAGAACCAGAGAAAGAGCGACGTTTGTGTTTAGGAGGATTGACAGGAAGGAAAGTACTCTTACCACCTGTAGCTTCAGCAATAATCTTATCTAATTCTGAACCAAACAGAACTAAACAATCAAAAAGCAAGGATGCTAGAGCCCGTTTAGAGTCAAAATCTGCTTGGCAGGAACTACTACAGATAAAGCAGAGGCGTTAGAAGACGACGCCACAGTGTCCAAAGAAGCATCAGTAATATAACCTGCCACATCTTTAAGATGTTCTCACATAAGAGTGAGTCCTTATAAAGGAGAACCTTCACGCAAACCCTGAATGAGATGTTCAGACCATTTTCCTTGGCTTTAGCTACCCAAGCACAATACAAAATGGGTCTAAGCGATGAACCAGATGCCATGTACAACATCTGAGGTTCCAGTGGGGGTTGGAAAGGGGAGGAGCTTCTCTCATCAGTATTTTAACTGTCAAGTGCCAAAATCCAGCGTGCCTCTACCAACCCATTGTAGCAGTGCCCCCCAGATGAGTGTTAGAGAAAGCTAATTATTTTCCCTGCATTAATACCCATCAATGCAGCATAGTTTTTCTCAGGTCTACACATGCACTAGTTTTGTTTTTGTTCTCAGACTCCGGTTCAGCCCCTCTGTGTCATTGTTGTGGCTAGGTTTCCAGAATAAGAGCAATATGTCCTTAGAAAAATTATAATAATTTTTACCTATATTATTTGAATTTAAATGTTTAAAAATTCTAAATGTCTCATATTTCTAAATTTTGGAAATGTAATTTGTTTTACTCACAAAATAAGATATGCTTCTCGTATCATTGCATTTACAATGAACACAATATAATATCTTGACAGCTAATCATGGCAGGCATTATTATAGCCTAGGCATTATAAAAAGGGTAAGTTAATTGACAAACACAGATGACAGAAAATTGAGAAGTATGTGTTTCTGAATTCAGAATGACATGCAATCTTTTAACTAACCTATTTTTATTAATGGACATATTTTCTAAATGTTTCAGTGTCGTTCATTTATCATTGTAGAGCTTTGTAGGACATTCCAATAATACTCACCTTAATGCAGTTAAAGTAAAATGATTAATATTCAAGGGGAAATGCTATACCCTTTAATAAGCAGGAGGAGTACGTGGTGTGAATGCCCCATTTAATATTTGATTGGCACTACATATATTAAGCTGAAGCAAAGACATCTACAGCCTTACACTGAAATGCTGATTAAATATTTTGCATATTATTGCAGCTGAAAATCTCAAGTGTTCTTATAAATTTGAAGACAAACACAAAAAAAGCAACGTTAGATAACAGTCCATGTTTTCCAGGTCTCCTTGCTGGAGCTCTGGTGTGTTCATTACTGACATATGTGAAAAGATCCACAGGTAGTACTCATTATGGGGTAGATCCTGAGCTACGTACGCTAGCGTATTTACGCTAGCCAGTGACATAAAAACTCTGCTTTGTATGTACTGCGCATGCGCACGGCAGATGTTACGTCACGTAACTCTGAATGTACGTACCAGCCTCGTATCAACAGCGTAACTATGAACTAAGGGTCGTGACATCCATATGACACCCGTAATTACGCTTTAGAGGTGGGGTGAGGCATTTAAATGGTACAGTATGGGCGTGCTTAGGCACTTACGTACGTGAAGCCTTTACGTACGTCAGTAGGTACACTTTGAAAAGTTAAGGTACGGTTCGGCAAGCGTAAAACGGCAAAAGTACGTACGGCCGAGGGGAGTGCCTTGGGGTATGCACAGTAAATACGCTACGCCTTGAAATGTAATGGAAACATAGGTCTGGATCCAGCCCTATATCACTTGTGATTATAAGGAGGCCTGGAAATAATGCAGTATTAGGGATCTCTGAGGACCGGTTTAGGAGGATGCAGTTACTGGTCTGGCTGGCCCTATTGCAAACATGTTATTGGCTGTATCATTGTTTGAAATAATCCGGACATAGAAAATTTTTATTGGGAATGGGAACCTATTTCCCAGTTCCCAATAGCTACAGGCTGCATTGGTTGCGGCAGGTAAATTAGGGTTAGACTGTGGCTGGTATAAGGTTTGAGTTAGGGTATAAGGGTAAGGTAATTGTTAGGCTGCGGTGCATAGAGAGTTAGGGTAAGGCTGTGGGGCATGGGTGATTAGAGTTAGGCTGCAGAGCATGGAGGATTAGAATTAGTGCTGAAGAAGGAGAAGGTTAGGTTTAGGCTGCGGGTAAGGGAGAGTTAAGGTTAGGAAAGGGTTAAGGGTATGGTTATGTAAAATACTTACATTTCGGTCTCTTCGCGACTGCAGGAGTTGTGTTATCGCTGCTTTCTAAAATTGAGACTGCCGGCAATTGCATTCAGCTACCGTGTGATGGTCTTTCACAAAAAAAGAAAATGATACTGGCAAATCACATCCCAGTTTAAGAACCCCTGATTTAGATCATGAAATCAGGTAGAAAAAAATACCCGCTTTCAAATGTACAAACAGAATGAGTTGAAAGGGGATGTTTTATAGCTGATCTCTAAATCAGAGCTTAATAATAAAGCTATTCAATGTTTGTGTGCAACGAGCAAAGTCAGCATGTATTGTCCCAGTATGCAAAAAGAAATGATTTGCACTCCTTACATTGCAACTTGGTTTGTTCAGGTTCTGACTTGCAGTTACTTCTGCCTCTGGATCAGCCTCACTGAGACATTGCTGGGATTAATAAGGGTTTACAGTTTATTAATTGGGTTTGTTCAAACCCAAAACCGTAGGCTCCCAACCATGTTCATCAGAGCAAACAAAAGCACCTTTAAACCTTGTTAGTTGAACTGGTGTCCATTTTAGAACATAACCTGATGCAGCCTTCTTAATGCATCAACACACCACTCTTCAAGCCCTTGTGCCAACGGGTGTGGCTATTTCAAAAGGACCGTTTTCGAAGAGGCAAAGCAATCGACCATACTTACCATAACCCTCCCCTTCTATCGCCCTAACCCTAACCCTCCATTACCCGCAGCCTGACCCAGGGCCGGCGGAACACAGTAAGTGGGGTAAGCGAGGAAGGGGGTGCGGACCACACCAGGTATAAATTGTTTAAGGGTGACGGAGAGAGGAAGCTCGGTCACCTGTCCCCTGCTGGAAATTAGACCTAGATGGATGATTGACAGTGCATTGCACAGTGTGCACTGTCAGACTGACAGGGAGGGAGGAGGTTCTGCAGAGGAGAGGCAGGTCTAGGACACTGACTCAGTCTCCAAGACCTGCCTCTCCTCTGCAGCACCTCCTCCCTCCCTCATAAATGACGCTGGCGTGTACCCAAGGTCACACCAGTGTCATTAATAAGGTAGAAAGCGCACACCACAGAAGAGTGAGAGGCAAGCCACGAAGGCGACCGGAGTAGAGACTGAGGTAAGTTAGTGTGTGTGTGTAACAAATCAAAACTGTTTGGGGTCATGCACTAATGAATCAAGACGGTTTGGGGAGAAGGACATCATGCAATAATGAATCAAGACAGTTTGGGGAAGGGGGCATCATGCACTAATGAATCAAGACTGTTTGGGGAGAGAGGCATGCAATAATGAATCAGGACAGTTTGGGGAGGGGGGGATCATGCAATAATGAATCAAGACAGTTTGGGAAGGGGAGCATCATGCACTAATGAATCAAGACAGTTTTGGGAGGGGGGCATCATGCAATAATGGGGTAGAGCAAAAAATTTATTTTTTGCAGGGGGGCACCAGACATGCTAGCACCGGCCCTGGCCTGACCCTAACCCTCCCTTCTCCACAGTCTAACCCTAAGTATCCATTCACCGCAGCCTGATCCAAACCAAACCCTCCCCTTCCATAGCTCTAACCCTAATCCTCCCTTCCTCAGACCCTAACCCCAACCCCCCAACACTAAAAGTCCCTGGAGAGATTACATACCTCTCCTGTGGCAGGTACGGCGGCACATCCGAAAATGAATGGGTGAGTATGGTGATCGGCATAGTCACCCATTCATAAAAAAAATCTAAAATGTCTCTACTTTGGAAAGCCACCTATCGGTGCTATGACCCCCATTAGTACCACTGTGCCCTATCTGAAAAGCAATAATATGTTAATACAAAAACATCCTAACCAGGAAGGGGAAAAGGGGAAAAAATAGAGGAAAATGAGACCTGGGGCCCGATTTACTAAGGGGCAAGTTAACTCACCCTTAAAAGTTTTCTTTCAAAAATCGCCAGATTTACAGAGGGCGAGTTCCCCTGTAGATTTGCAAACTGCAGTGATGTGTGGTGAATTTTAAAGGGTTTAATCACTGTGATTAAGCTGTTAATTAACCCTTCCAAAATTGCCACACATGATGGACCTTACTAAGTCAAATGTTTTATTAAGTTAATTGATAAAAAAAAAACCTTAATAATAATAAAAATCCCAGCCGCGGTATGCTATTAACCCTTAGCATGCTGCGGCATATAGTACTAAAAGGCACACCATGCCCATTTATTGCAGGGAATACTGTGCCTTATAGTACCATAAGCAGTAGCATGCCAAGGGTTAATTGCATGTCACCGCATATATATTGTCCCCTCTAATCATACTTTTGTAAGTGAAGTCCCCAGTACATATGAGTAAATAAATCATGGTCCTGTTACTCTACTAGTAAACTACATGCCTGTTCCATAATAAATTAAATAACATGCCTGCTCCATAGTGAAATGATTAACATGTCCACTCCATAGTGAAATGATTAACATGTCCACTCCATAGTGAAATGATTAACATGTCCGCTCCATAATGCAATGATTAACATGCCCGCTCCATAATGCAATGAATAACATGCCCACTCCATGGTGAAATGATTAACATTTCCACTCCACAATGCAATGATTAACATGCCCACTCCATAATGCAATGATTAACATGCCCACTCCATAATGAAATGATTAACATGTCCACTCCATAATGCAATGATTAACATGCCCGTTCAATAATGAAATGATTAACACGCCCGACCTTTAATTAAATAATTAACATGCCCATTCCATAATGAAATGAATAACATGCCCATTCCATAATGAAATGAATAACATGCCCACTCCATAATGAAATGAATAACATGCCCATTCCATAATTAATTTAATAACATGCCCAACCCTTAAGGAAATAATGAACATGCCATTCCATAATGAAATGATTAACATGCCCGTTCCATAATGAAATGTTTAACATGCCTGTTCCATAATAAATTAGATAACATGGCCCGTTCCTTAATAAAGTTATATGCATGCCCCATTCCTTAATTAAGATCACTACATGTCCTGTTCCATAATAAAGTCAGTAACATGTCCCCTTTCCATATTCAAGTAAATAGCTTGCCCTCTTTCCTAATAAAATAAATGTACATGCCCCGATCTTAGAATAAAATACCATGACTCCGTTACTTGACAATATTTCTACATGCCCCCATCTTTTTATTTAAGAAATATTGTACATTGATTAAATATAATTAAATAATAACAAACTATTAATATTTAATGGTTTTACGCACTTTTCTGAATAATTCTATGTTGATTGTAGACATTGTTGTTCAGGTCCATGGTCTTTGCGGAGCTCCAGTGACAGGCTACTTCTTCTTTTTCTGTGTCCCCCGGTAAATGACTCTTGTCATTACAGAGGCCCCTTTTATACCCTGTGAAGGGCGTTCCACTAAATCGATTTTAGTAAATCTGTCCCCTGGTTTCCTGTTCCTTGCCCTTTAATAAAGCTCCTATCTTTAACACTGCCCTCCCCCTGCCCCTAACCCTAATCCTAAAACCCTGCCCTGTTGCAGGAAAATGCCAAGCCTGCCATTTATTCAGTTTCGGCCATTGTCAGCTCTCGCTCTCCTTTTCCACAACCTTTGCTGATTCTGCCAAAAACCCATATAAACACAACTCTGCCACTGAGGACTTTTATTGATTGTGTCTTAATAGTGCTGGTTATGATGAGGAAATGTTGCACCCTTCAATGACCTCCAATATTTTCCAACTGAAAAAAAAAATGCCAAAGATAATATACCATAGGAATTGGCCATCATTATTCTCTGATCGCCAGGTTCACAATGTTTCAATGCCACAAGAGGATGCAGATTTTCTTTAAATCAATTACCATTTATGATGGGTCCTTGCATTCTACCTTTCCATAGAAGAGAAATCTAATAGTTTTCAGTGAGGGAGAAAAAAAGATCCACCACCTTACCTAAATTTGGATTGAAGACCTATCAGGGGGAGCAAAATCCACAAATTCTAAACTTATTGATGGTCAAACCATAACGCAATATGTATGGTGCAAATTAGTTTATTTTATGCAAGAATATAAATTTCTGCTTTTGTGCATATCAAATAAATACTCAAATAGTTTAATTTAAAATGGCAAGTTACAGTTAATCTAAGAAACATTCCCTATTAAATCTTATTTTGTCAGAACAGTTTAGTTTGATCCTCTCAAGGGAACGGATTCACAGATAAAAATGAAATAAGTAAGCGCGGATTCCCAAAATTACATATCTAAGGCATCTCCCATGACACTCTCATCGTTCCTACGGATTTTAGCTGACTTCCGCGTCCATAGGGATACCTTAACTCTCTGTGCGTATGTCTGTGCTTAAGTTGCTTAAGTATGTGTGTAGTTAGCAAACCACGCCCTTAATGCTCCATTTAAATGCCTTCCTCCACCCACTCTTCTTAACTTCCTTCTTATGGAGGACTGCCATACCCCTTCTTACTTATCTCATTAAGAATGGAGTGGAAGTCAGATTCCCATACAGAACCTGGATCTCATTCATCACTTTGTGTTCTGGACATGCAGTTTATCCATTCCTAAAAATACGCATGGAAATTCAGCTTCTAAGTGTGAATCAGGTCCAAGAAATGCAACTTGCTTTTTTGCCATGGTTCAAATTTCAAATTATTTAAAACAAAATACAGCAGTGCACACAATAGATTTGTTTTGCTCCCCGTAGGCAGCTCCTCCACTCTCACTCTGATGATGTTATCAATCTCACAAGACCTTGAGCTTTGACATACTATTAGAACAGCAATGTTGGAGTCCAGGCCTCCCTCTCAGCCCAAGCCAAGGTCACTGGACCAGATCCACACCTTCTCATCTGCTGTGCTTGGACACCCGAGTGCAGCGGACATCCAAAGCTGAGTTCCCACTGTATCCATATTTCCATGCATGCAAGGGAAGAGCTCTCCCTTTGCACACATGGACATACAAACAGTGGACCCTTACTATTTTGTGTGGGGATGGTACAAAAGTAAGCTGAATCATGTTCTTACTGTTCTATTTAAATACATCCCACCTTGTGTATATGCTAAATGCATCCTACCCCATCCTGCCAGATTAGATTTTGGAAGTATGGTTTAGGAGAATGTGGTGATGTGCGCATGTGTACATGCAAAATGCAGTTACTCTTTGCAAGTGGAAAATAACTGTTTTAAGAACGTCTGGATCCAGTCCTCTGTTACTGACAGTGGGCCGTATTCAGAGTTTTCCGATTTTTACTACTGCGCATGCGCAGTAATTTTCTAACGTCATCTACGTTTCTTGTTGCAGCGTAGATTGTGTATACGTGGTCTTTAAGATTGCTCTGAATATGGCCCAGTACCCTGTGAGGGTGGTCCTGTAGGTGACAGAAGTTGGTGGCCATTTGAACAGTTTCACTCTTCTCTGTTTGTTGATTTCTTCTTGTAGGCTGTCCTCACAGAAGCAAAGGGAAAATGTCTCATAAGAGAAGTGAACTGTCATAGATATCAAAGAAGTGACTGGTTCTTAAATATAGGAATGCAAAGATTTTGTCTTAGTTGTTTCCATCTCTTTCTCCGTCTAATAACGTTATACAGTTGTGTCCAGTTAAACTTTTCCCAAAAACAAGGAAAAGTCTATCATACATGGCATGAAAATACATGCATGGTGGGCCCACCTGCTAGAGAAAGTTGAATGTGGCTTCATATGTCATATATCAAGTTAGTTTACTTACCATTTTTAAGGTACTGGCTTTTTTTTAAAGAGATCACACTATGGAGCTGATGTCACCCATTTACTGTGTTGCAGAGAGAGTGTATGACTCATCCTTTTGAATTGACTGAGTGATGTCAGCTCCATTGTTTAATCTCTGCAGGAAGCCAGCAACAGCTAAATGAGTATTTCCCCATGTATAATCCGCTCCCATGTATAAGCCGAACCTTAATTTTGGGGCCCAAAATCTGAAATTTCTGCCCAGCCAGTGTTATTGCCTCCTCTATTTGTGTCCAGCCAGTTTTATTGCCTCGTCTTTGTGTGTGCCCACCCTGTCTTTGTTCCCCCTCCATGTCCAGCCTTCACATCCATCCATTCATTCCAATTACATCGCAGCACAATTACCTTTGCTCACCCTCCGGCTCTCTCCTCCGCGGCACGCTCTGCAGAATGACGCTGATGTGACCTTAGGTCACACTAGCGTCATTTGCAGAGCGTGACGCAGGGGGAGAGAGCCGAAGGAAGAGCTAAGGTAAGTGTGTTGCGGGCATTCCCTGTATACGACGCACCCGGTTTTTAGACCCAAAATTTTTCTACAAAAGGTGCGTCTTATACATGGGTAAATATGGTAAGTAAACAAAGTTTTAATAATTTACTAATGAACTACAATATAGCTTACCCACCATATCACAAAGATGCATCAGGCAAGTCATGCTGTATTTGGGCACAACTGTATGTGAATGCTGAGAAAATGCTAACTACAGTTGTAATGATAAACCTGCTGCCTTCCTCTAAAAGTACAATATTTGTGAATGGAGGATATTAGGCAATGATCACATCATAAATTGGAAAACACAATTTAGACTTAGTGTTTACAAGAATACTATATTACACATTAAAACATTGCAAAATTTTATCATATTTTGTTGCTTTTGTTTTTCAGAAAAAACTGTTCACGAGAAGATCTCCTACAAGAGCAATATAACAGCAGACTACGCTCCTAATCTTTGCTTATATCTGCTCTCTTTCTTGGATGAAAGCGTGATCTTTTTAGTCTTTAAATATAAATATTATTTTGCATTATAAAATTATACATCTTAAATACAAATCCTTGGGGTTAAGAACTATAAAAAATTTCATGTCATAATTTAAAAGAATGTTTTCATTTGTGGATCTATAAATATGATGTCTATGTACTGAATAAAGTTTTTAGTTATAGCTATTATTGTCACCCTTGTTTTGCTTGTGTTTGATTCAAGTATAAGTAAAGTGTTTTGCATATTTACTTGTAGGGGTTATATAAAATTAAAAGGTAATTAATCATGACATCTTTAACTAAAATTGTGCAATTGAATTGACAGTTTATTTATTTATTCATAAGCAATTTGAATTTGCCTGATTTAGTGGCCCACACCTTTACTGACTTCATTATAGAGTTATGAATTTCCAGTCACTACCAAGTTTTCATACTGCCACTTTCCAATATAAATTTCCAATCAGATCATTGGTTAAAAATAGATTCTGGGGTCCAGGCCAGTTAAACTTTAGACTGCAATGTAGGTCAATCCCCTTCCCATATATTTTAATAATATTTTTAATAGGCTGAAGCAGTTAAGAGGTAATCTACTGATAATGAAGTGTTAATGACTACAGTTTTTAATTTCAGTAGCACACTCTATTAAATTCATTACACATCTGGTATATCTGCTTCACTATTGCATTTTTGCCAGTCAAACTAATTCCAGGCCCTGTTTGCATATATTAACCCAGAGCTGGGAATACATGAGAGACTTAGGTAGCTTTGCACCAATTTACAAATATGCACATCCTCCTTCTAAGCAACAATTGTAGCAGAACATTCACCATGGACCTGATCCACAGCTGTGCATCCAGCCATTTTTTAAGGTGGAAGCGCAGCTGTAAACCACTTTCACACATGTGACCACAGAAAAATGGTCACACTGCTGCCCACCTACCTGTGGTCTCATCTGTGTGCTCTACAATCGGTGGGAGTCCTTGCACCAAAGGCTGTCATTGAGAAGTAGAGAATAGTTTTTTTCAGCTGTCTCTATTTCGAATAGCAGCCATTTTAGATTTTTTTTTAATGAATAGGTGAGTATGCCAATTGGCATACTCACCCACTCATTTTTTGGAGGTGCTGCCGCCAGACCACCGAAGAGGTGAGTAACTTTTAGGCTTAGGGGAATGGTTAAGGTTAGGCTCTGGGGAAGGAAGGGTTAGGTTTAGGGCCATGGGTTAGAATTAGGCTTCAGGGAAGGTGGGGTTAGGGTCAGGCTGTGGGAAAGGTAGGGTAGGGAAATAGAAGGGGAGGGTTATGGTAAGGATTAGGGAGGGGGTTGGGGTTAGAATCCTCACTTACCTTTTGGAGCACCGTGTTCAGTGCTCCAGGGATCGATTGCTATGCCTCTTTAAGGCAGAAGCAATCGTTTTCCCAGCCAGTTCAAGACTGGCTGTGAGAGAATGGCCCTATCAAAATAGGGCCATTCTCTATGGGGACCAACACACTGCTGTGATAACACAAAGGGATTCCCCTATATTAAAATTAAAAAGAGGGTGGTTTAGTGCTGCTACAAGTGTAGTAGCAGGTCAGAATCCCTGCACTTTCACCTCTCTTGTGCAGAATTAAACACCCCCATACATGTGAAAAATGTACAATGTCTTTTTTGCAAATCTACATGGGACCCCTCTACAGCTTTGCTTAAAAAAGGTATTTAATTAAACTCTATATATATATAT